>JAXCGZ010008321.1:0-22500 GCA_037179515.1 Halocaridina rubra
TTACTGCATAGCTATCTTAATTACCAAATATTATTACAGCCTTTTTCAGTAATTCAGTTTTTAGTTTCTATTTTTATGATTGTGACACCATCATCGGGCCTAGGCTGCAAAAAGAAAACAAAGTAAATTGAAACAGAGATGGAGAGTGTTGTGACTTGTCAGATGTGAAGAGATAATTAGAAATGTGTACCGAATATCCAAGAATATTCGGTGTTAGATGTAGACATAGAAAAAGAACAGTAACTGAAGGAAGACTTAACATCGAACTGTCTTGGACAGTCCTATTCAACTCCAAATGATCTTCAGCTGTAGTATCACAACGGGAGGTTGGTGCCATACGTCGCTTATTGTCTGATTCTTTTAACATTGCATATATAATACTGTATGATTTACTTTTCATTTTACTGTATTTTGCATATTTGAGTGATGTTTTGATTATTTTTTATGTGTGTGTGTGTGTGTGTGTGTGTGTGTGTGTGTGTGTGTGTGTGTGTGTGTGTGTGTGTGAGTGTATACATATATATGTTTTCGTGTGTGTGTGCATAAATGTGTCTTTGTCATGTACGTTAAGCAAGATTAATAATTCTCTCTCTCTCTCTCTCTCTCTCTCTCTCTCTCTCTCTCTCTCTCTCTCTCTCTCTCTCTCCCTTAAATAAAATTTATATTTTGGTGTTTGCTGTTTCCTCTCTCTCTTTTTCTCTTTCTTAATACGCTGCTCTCTTCTTAAAGAGTACCTATTCCTTGATTGTTCCTCTTATCCATAACCGCCTTTATAAGTGAGTGTGCCCACAGAGTCTTCATGGATGTTATAAAGTGGTTATTACAACCATGGTTATTAAAGCCACCTGCGGTAGAACGCTCCCACCTCTAGTCCACTCTATTAACACTTAATTAGTTGTGGTATAAATATATATTAAGAGTAATATTTCTTCTTCTTCTTCTTCTTCTTCTTCTTCTTCTTCTCTCTTCTTCTTCTTCTTCTTCTTCTTCTTCTTCTACTGCCAGTTTTTCACGTTTAATCTTCTGCTGTTGGGCCTCTTCTATTTTCAATTGTATATCAAGGCCTACCTGAATTATATCAATGTAAGGTTCCACATGTTAGCGAAACTCGAGGGAAGTCAATATTATTCCATGTTAACACATGTGTATTTTCAAGAAAATGGTAAATGCATTTTAGATTAGGCTAGGCCTTGTGTAAATTTCGATTTTTTTTTTTTTATCTTGTTGCCTCCCCTAGTTGAACCATTTAGTTAACAGTCTACGATTTTTGTAGCTGAACTTGTTACTTGGCTTATAATAATAATAATAATAATAATAATAATAATAATAATAATAATAATAATAATAATAATAATAACAATAACAATAATAATAATGATAATCATAATAATAATAATAATAATAATAATAATAATAATAATAATAATAATAATAATAATAATAAATAATAATAATAATAATGATAATAATAACAATAATAATAATAATAATAATAATAATAATAATAATAATAATAATAATAATAATAATAATAATAATAATAATAATAATAATAGTGTGGCTGTACTTAGGTCCACTTAGTACAAACACATCCATCTTTCTCTCTACAAACATACTCCCTATCTCCTCCCTCTTACTTTCACTAACGCCACAACCACGCACATTCAGATACCCAATGACTAGGATTCTGGCTGAATCTTTCCGGCCAGAATAACCCCACTGCCTCTTGCCTATATATAGGAATAAAAAAAAATAAAACCCAGCTATTATTCCTTATTGGTACCACCATAATATATACTGGAGTATCCTACTGGAATTCTGTTTTTTTTATGGATATCTTTTATTATATAAAGCATATTTCTTTTATTATCAAAATTCCTGCCTATTACTGTTATTCCATATTCATATTATTTTATAGTGGAAACTCGAGGTTGGATCATGTCAAACAGGAATTTATTCATGGATATAATAAAAGGCTGTAAGCCCCAGCACTGGGGCCACGGTAGAGCGTGTTCGTCGGGAAGTGACAATCTAACATGCACACGTGGGTTCGAGCTTGCCGCTGGGCGGTAAGAAGGGCATCCACCCTTAGTCTCCCAGATCCGACGTATCAATTTCCACCCCATTCGAATGGGGACAAATTGTGACAAATAAATGTAAAAAAAAATGCATAAGATTCAGTACTATACAGGGCACTATTGTACCTTTCAACTCCGTAGGGTTAGCAATCTCTCGGCCAAGGATCAGAATATAGCTTTAATTCTGAAAACAATTATGGACCAAAGTTCATGATTTGGTTTGACGGACTACTCGAAATAGGAAGTTTATCACAGAATAGATAAAAACAAAGATATTTTTTTAAATTAATTTTGGGTAATTATTTTAACACATTCCTATAATAGGCAATGTCGCGAAATAGGACCTGATTCACACCCAGAAAGTCCAGAGTTCTTGTACATATCATTTCGCCGCAAGAAATAGAGAAAGAGAGCTAATTGTGTCTTAACAGAGACAACCTCTATCAACTCAGCAGTCTCATGGAATATACTGCTAGATGTGTAAGTTGAAAGGAGTAGTCACCGTGGCTCAAGCGGTAGCGTCTGCGACTCTGAGGCGTCAGGTCGAGGGTTCGCGCCTCAACACGGTCTGAGGTTAGCAAGGGCATGCACTCAGGGTAAGGATTGCATCTGCCAAAACAAGTCCTTCGCAAGAAGTCAACCGTCCTAGCCCTTGGTTTTAAAGGGAGTCCGTGCCGTAAACCCGAAAGAATGTGTAAGATGAAGGGTAGATCGGTATTTTTGTGACCTCGGGATTCGATAATATAAATAATGCCCAGTTTTTATCTCTCCTTTTTCTCAAAAAAAAAAAATCAATATATTTGATATGTGTTAACAGGTAATATATATTTGTTAACCATCTTTCCATTTATTTGTGAGAAAATATATGACTTTTTGGGTAGATATGATGGATAAGTTTTGTGACTAATTTTTAAACATGTACCTGACTAGATATTACTTCACCACTGACGTTCAATTTCTTCTGATCTCTTCACGTGGCCCTGTTGCAATAATAGGGGTCAGAAAATGGAACAGATACCTCCCCCACCCAGGTAACTTTTATTACAATGGCGTTTTCAACATTTTATGTTTGTCACTTTCTCTTAAGTTGTCATTACATTTCAACATTCGCAGCTCTCTCTCTCTCTCTCTCTCTCTCTCTCTCTCTCTCTCTCTCTCTCTCTCTCTCTCTCTCTCTCTCTCTCTCTCTCTCTCTCTCTCTCTCTCTCTCTCTCTGGCTGGTACAGTGGTAACGCGCTGGCTTCGCATTCACGAGGTCGAAAGATCGGTTCCCGTCCAAGACCGAGAGTTTAAGCTGTTTCCTGGCAGGTACTGCTGTGGTTGGTCACCACAGTGGGGGGTTAGGGCTTGCCCCGGCTGACGAATACCCATTGTATTGTAATGGAAATAAAGGTTTATTATTATTATTATTATTATTATTATTATTATTATTATTATTATTATTATTATTATTATTATTATTATTATTATTATTATTATTATTATTATTATTATTATTATTATTATTATTATTACTCTCTCTCTCTCTCTCTCTCTCTCTCTCTCTCTCTCTCTCTCTCTCTCTCTCTCTCTCTCTCTCTCTCTCTCTCTCTCTCTGTGGGTGTGAGCGTATACCTCGAGTACCCCTTGCCCCAATACCCCTTCAGGCTTTGTGGCACATGCCATGCCCGCGACATTCGCTCGCTAGTATGTAATCTGTGTTGTGGAATATGTAATCTGGATCTTGTAATGGTTGCCCCTTACGCCTTCCACCTGTGACTTTTTTCTTCTTCTTGATCTCCTGAGACGCGTCAGTAGGAGGATGAGAGAGGCACCTTTTGAACGAGGAGGAGATAAGGAAGAAGAAGATAATTAGAAATGTATAGTAATAGGTTTTTAATACGATAACACGAAGTGTTAGAGAGAGAGAGAGAAAAAAAACGAAACCTGTTAACGAGGGCGCCAATGGCTTAAATATGAAATAGGCTACCATCACGTTAATAAGGAATGTATCGTAATGGGTTTTTAAAAGATATAACAAAGTGCTTAGGAAAATCTAAACGAGTTTATGAGCTAGTGAATGGCTTTAATTAGGAGAGGACTCTTGAATGGTTATGAAGAGATATCTGACTTGAAAAATGATATTACAGTTACCAGTTTGATGTAAATACAGCATATACAAACAGAAAACCTTGTCGGTTTGTTTTCTCTATACTTTTGCTTCCAATGTGAGAGCTGCGGAACGGGATGTATACTCATATCGAAGTCAAAAATACACAAAATGATGTGCTCAATGATCCTGTTGAGTTAACAGAAACAAGTATAAACCTTTTTATATTGTAAAGAAGTGGGTTTCAATATTTTTATGTCCGTCTGTCCACAAGGAAGATTTTATTAATATTTTTTTTTTCATTTTTAACTTTGTACGTTTAATGACAAATTTGCATTCAAAATTATTCTAAAAACGTAAACATACGTGTTTAACACAGACAGAAACAGTCACTAAACATCTGCCTATACATAGAGGACTTGCTTCACATCCAGGAAATCCAGAGTTTGTGCGCATATTATATTGTCACCACATGTCACCTTAACAGAGGTATGTGCGTATGCGTATACATTTACGTATGCATGCACATACACAAACGCCTTGAATGCCCAGACATCTTTTCACACCAGTGCATGCTATAAAGAAGCAATGAAATAAGCAGTAGTTCCAGAGAGACAAAAGTTGTCTTCTTAGTGCTATGAGATTGGAAGTTTTGGGAATATTCAATATTGTTATTACCAAAGATGCACTTTAGTACAGTTTAATTTCCTTCATTTAATGTGTTACAAGTAGTCCCCATTCGAATGAGGGTGGACACTGACAGGTAGGAGTTAGAAGGGGGACGAAGGGTAGATGCTATTCCTAATACCCCGCGGGGATATTAACTTTACAAATGTCAGGCCCCTCACATCCCAAATTGCGCGCTCTACTACTGAGCCACTGTGGCCCTGATGCACTTCCGTACAGCAGTTATCGCTGTTCCTCACCTCTGTTTTGTTAGTGTTGTGCTGGAGGACAGGATTATGTTTGCCTGTTCTCCTTCTTGAGCACAAGCTCTATTCAATTCCACGAATTGGCTGCCACATCCAGGAGTGTACTGAATATACCTTGCTAAGTGGGCAGGAATGAGAAGACGGAAGATATCACGTCTGACCTTTTCATATATATATTATCGTTATGACGAAGTGGAGATTCGAACTCGGGTCCTGGTGGTATAAGTGACCTCTCTAACTCATGAGGTCAATGGAAAATCTTCTCGGTATCTGCTGTGCCCAGTAGAGTAATCTAGTCACAATGACTTCATTTACTCTGGAAGTATGTACTGTAGTCACCGTGGCTCAACCGGTAGCGTCCGCGACTCTGAGGCGTCAGGTCGAGGGTTCGCGCCGGTTCACGGTCTGAGGTTAGCAAGGGCAAGCACTCAGCGTAAGGATTACATCTACCAAAACAAGTCCTTCGCAAGAAGGCAACCGTCCTAGCCATTGGTAGAAAAGGGAGTCCGTGACGTAAAACCGGAACAACTCTGGAAATATGTACTGTACCTCTGTAAGTAATTACGATGGGAGTTCTTGTATGAAAGGAAGTCGTAATGGAAAAAACAAAAAGACTAATAATATTGCCTTTGGCTTTTGGATGTCACGGAAAGTCAGAATTAAAGGACATTTTGCAGCTGTCTTTCTAAAAATGAGAACGACATTGCCTGGGGTTGCTACAGACACAAAGAGGACTGAATCAATCCAGGAAAAGGGACCGCTGTAAACGTAAAGAAGGCTAGAGAAGGAATCAACGACGGATCAATCATAAAATAGGCATCTGCTTTACCTCACTCTCAAATGAAACACCTGTAATCAAAATTTATTGTTTGATTAAATTAGATTAGGTCTACGTAACCTAACCTAACCTAATTTAAGCTCATCTTGCCTAACCTAAAGCAAACTTACAAATATAGGTATTATTGATTGCTGTGTTCAAGCTTTATCTCAAATTAGGTACAGACATTTTGCCTCAATCCCAGAGGAAGCACCTAAACATAATATTAGGTGCTTGTTCTTGGAATGATAGTAAAATGAATTGCATTTTTGGGGGGAGGGAAACTTGAGTTTACATATTGCTTCCAGAATATTAATATTAAAATAGCATTATATCTCATAAACTTAACTGATAAATATTGATTGATAATTATCATTATAAATTTTATTATTATTATTATTATTATTATTATTATTATTATTATTATTATTATTATTATTATTATTATTATTATTATTATTATTATTATTATTATTATTATTATTATTATTATTATTATTATTATTATTATTATTATCATTATTATTATTATTATTATTATCATTATTATCATTATTATCATTATTATTATTATTTTTTGTGACACCTATTTTAACCGTAGACAAACAAGCTATATCAATCAATATGATTTTTATAAATTTATTTTCGTTTTGTACTCTTTAATAAATTATAAGTCGAATTATTTATTTTTTTTTTTACATAGAAAACTCTTTTGGTTTTATTAGTCTGTTATTCATCTTCATTTATTCATGTTTTACATTATTCATATATGAATATTTAAGCTCTTTAAAAATAATTACTCTAAGTATTCCTCACTGTTGAGTAATTTTTTTGGTCAAACATATATGACATGTGAACCACCATTACATCAACTCCTTAAGCTAAGCTACTTGTATCATTATAATAATTAATATAATTTTGATAATTCATTAATTTTACTTAATTTTTCATTTTTCCACCATTTTAACTTAACTCTCAGCCGATACTTTAACGACCATCCACATAACAAATAACATATTTTATTAGCCTGGATTTATCTACCTGTCTCCATAAATTGTCTTAAATGCTTCGAACATTTCTCTTAGAGATGGATTTACAGTTAGCTTTTATTATTGTGACGAAATAAATAAATAAATAAATAAGCAGAAATATAAGAGAAAGGACACTGGGTACGATTTTGGGATTGCATTTGGACATTGAGAACTCTGACAGAGAGAACTTAGTGCCATGACACTTATCATATACCCACCTAAACGACACGACCAGTGTCGTTTTTACCAGAGGCAGTCGTCCTAAGTTATTTTGACCTTTAGGGAATTCTCATCTCTCTAACCAGTTTTGATAAAATGGCTTAGAAAAAAAAAACAGATAGTGTTGCAATGTTACATAGAAGTATATTTTGTGCTAATTGGATGTTGATTTTCTGCTAGGTCTAGTTATTTATTTCCGCTCATAATAATAGAATAACCAGTGTTTTTGCCTCTCTAACCATCAGTTCAGAATTGGTATAGAATGTGCCCAAACACTTTTCTCTAAATCAATTGGATGATATAATTTGCAGTCACCGTGGCTCAAACGGTAGCGTCCGCGACTCTGAGGCGTCAGGTCGAGGGTTCGCGCACCGTCACGGTCTGAGGTTAGCAAGGGCATTGCACTCAGAGTAAGGATTACATCTGCCAGCACAAGTCCTTCGCAAGAAGGCAACCGTCCTAGCTCTTGGTAGAAAAGGGAGTCCGTGACGTAAAACCGGAACAATTGGATACTATATTTTGTTGGAAGACTAGTGCCCTATCCAACATACGATAAAAACATGAGTGTGTTTTTAACTGTTAAGTCCTTTTTGTGTATGTGTGTTTCTGTGTTTGTGTGTGAGTGTGTGTGTTTGTGTATCAAAATTTGCATGGTGAATGACTGCTGACTGAATAGCACTTGGAACTTTCATTGTGTTATGATGGAGCTTCTCAGGATTGGCATACGGAAAATATGCCTAAGGAACTTGTAATAAGCAGTGAAAATTATAAAGCAATTGATAGATATACTTGTATGTCAACATTTTTTTACTTCTCACATCTAAACATAATTAATAACATTTATGTCTTCGCCTTGCAGGTTACCTTTATAAACACATATTTTTTTATTTAATCTATTCAGGTAACTGTACATAGGGACTTATACAATAGATTTGAAAAAGTTACTGCCAATCTTTATCATATTTAGTCCTTCTCATTTATAGATACTACTACTACTACTACTACTACTACTACTACTACTACTACTACTACTACTACTACTACTACTACTACTACTACTACCACAACTACTACTACTACGAATAATAATAATAATAGTAATAATAATAATAACAACAATAATAAGAATAATAACAATAATGATAATAATAATAATAATAATAATAATAATAATAATAATAATAATAATAATAATAATAATAATAATAATAATAATAATAATTATTATTATTATAATAATAATTATAATAATAATAATAATAATAATAATAATAATAATAATAATAATAATAATAATAATAATAATAATAATAATAATAATAATAATAATAATAATGATAATAATAATAATAATAATAATAATAATAATAATAATAATAATAATAATAATAATAATAATAATAATAATAATAACAATAATAATAATAATAATAATAATAATAATAATAATAATCATAATAATAATCGTAATAATAATAATAATTATTATTATTATCATTATTATTATTTTTATTATTATTATTATTTTTATTATTATTATTATTATTATTATTATTATTATTATTATTATTATTATTATTATTATTATTATTATTATTATTATTATAATGATGATAATAATAATTATGATAATAATAATAATAATAATAATAATAATAATAATAATAATAATAATAATAATAATAATAATAATAATAATATTATTATAATTATAATTATAATTATAATTATAATTATAATAATAATAATAATAATAATAATAATAATAATAATAATAATAATAATAATAATAATAATAATAATAATAATAATAATAATAATAAAACAATCAATATATATTCGTTTGATAACTGAGTCTTCCCTCACTTCAGCCCGGTTTCATGTGTTAGTATCGTTAGTCATCAGTTATTGCCCGTAAACTTCTTGGCATTGCACCCTCACACTTCCAGATGTATCCTCGGCTTAAATTATTATCAGTCCAAGATATACGAATCTACTGAGACAGACTTCCCCTTTCCCCTCTAGTAGCTAAACACATCAAAATAATGGCTATCACCTAAGGTATCATATTTGAAAAGTCGCTGAAATCTGTGGAAATTCCAAGATTTTGGAAACGAACGAATGTGATGCCTATCTTCAAAAAGGAAAGGAGTTAGCCTCCTGGCTAGTACAGTGGTAACACGCTGGGCGAGGTCGAAGGATCGCGCCCCGTCCAGGCAAGAGAGTTTAAACTGTTTACTGGGGAGGCTACTGCTGTGGTTGGTCACCACAGTGGGAGGATGGGCCTGTGCCGGCTGGCGACTATCCTATTGGTCCTCCATGACCCGATCCCCCCATCCGTGGGGGGAGAATCTAAAAAAAAAAAAAAGGAAAGGAGAAGTTACAGCTCTAAACTCTAGGCCTGTTTCCTTGATCAGCATAGTTTGCAAAGTTATGGAGAAACTACTATAAAAACGCAGTTTTCTGTAATTAGAATCCTTTAACTGTTTGTCAGTGAGACAACATGGCTTCAGAGAAGGTAGATCTATAGTAACAAACTTATTAGAATATTAAGATGAAGTAAGCCAGATCTTATAGGAAAGAGAGGGTTGCTTGGATTGCATATCTTAGATTTTCAGAGGGCATTTTGATACGGTCCCACTTAGGAGACTTATTAAGAAACTGCAAGTAATGGCAAGAATAGGTGGTAATGTCTTAGCATATATAAAAACTTACTTAGAAGGAAGGAAAAAGAAGGTTAGAGTAAAAAACTCCGTGCCTGAATGGAGAAGTTAGTAGTGGGGTTCCGCACGGTTCAGTTTAAGGCCACTTTTGTTCTTTGTATATGTAAATGACCTACTGAAATCTGCAAATTCATTTTTTAATATGCTTGCAGATGATACAGAGATAGTGAAGAAAGTAACACGCGAGAACAATGATAGAGAACTTCATTAAGACCTACATAGTCTGCAAGAGTGGTCAGAAGAGTTGCTAATGAAATTCAATACTTCATAATGTAAGGTGATGAGCAAGGGTACAAGTGAAAGAAGGCCCAAGCTTAAATACGCCTTAGCAGGTACGGAACTTCAAGAGACGGAGAATGAGAGATATCTACGAGTAAACATATAGGCAGATTTGTCTCCGGAAATGCTTATGAATGGTATCGCGAAGGCTGCATATGCTTTCTTAGCAAATGCAAGGCTGGCCTCCAAACACATGGACAAGAAAATGTTCAGAATATGTAACTTATGTAAGTTCAAAACTTTAATATGCAGCACCCTTTTGGAAGAAACACTTGAAGAAGCAAATAAATAAACTGGAAAAATTTCAAAGACATGCTACAAAACTGGTCGCAGAATTACACAAGCTTAGTTATGAGGAGAGGCTGAGGGAATTAGACTTACCATCACTTGAAGCTAGAAGAAAAAGGGGGAATATGGTGACGCTTTTTTAATTCCTTCATGGTTTAAGCAAAGTGAACAGGGAATGATATTTTGATACGGCTGGCTCTAGCACCAAAGGTCATAGTAAGTACTCGATTTTTGGAATTGTCTAAGCGAGGGTGTAGTTAATGCCAACTACATTCATTGTTTTAAAGACAAATATGATAAGTATCAATGACTATGAAAATGGAACCGACCAGGAAAAAGGGAGTTATGAGCATAGGGTTCTTTTCCGCAAGTACAATTAGGTAATATATATAATTTGGTCTTTGCACAAAATAATTTTTTTTCCCGGTTTTACGTCACGGACTCCCTTATCAACCAAGGGCTAGAACGGTTGCCTTCTTGCGAAGGACTTGTTTTGGCAAATGTATTCCTTACGCTGAGTGCATGCCTTTGCTAACCTCAGACCGTGACGGTGCGCGAACCCTCGACCTGACGCCTCAGAGTCGGAGACGCTACCGACTGAGCCACGGCGACTACTCTTTGCACAAAATAATTACATATGCTAAACTCTCTGGGAGTAAAGCTAGAGGAAACATTTAAATCCCTACAGGTTGTGCATCCTGTATCCTAATTTTTGACCTGGTAATATGCGAGTATTTGACTGAGGACCTGTAGAATGCTTACAGTTATTGATTCTTTGGTAGCTGCAATTGTTTTCTTGTATAACTCTCATTAGGGTATAAGGGACTTCAACTTTTGTCTCTCTTGCAATTGATTAATGTGTGCGCGTGTGGTATTTTATGCTTTTTGAAGGACTGCTATTATTAAAATTGCATTAATTCTTATAATTGTTATTAGTACTATCATTATTATTATTATTATTATAATTATTATTATTATTATTATTATTATTATTATTATTATTATTATTATTATTATTATTATTATTATTATTATTATTATTACTATTATCATTATTATTATTATTATTATTATTATTATTATTATTATTATTATTATTATTATTATTATTATTATTATTATTATTATTATTATTATTATTATTATTATTATTATTATTATTATTATTATTATTATTATTATCATTATTATTATTATTATTATTATTATTATTATTATTATTATTATTATTATTACTATTATTATCATCATAATTTTTGTCACTGTTGTGTTTGTTGTTGTTACTGTTGTTATATAAACTCTAGTTAAAGCGTTGTTTATACATATTTGACTTGTCCATAATATATGTATATACAGTATATGTAATAAGATTTATAATTTACTTTCAAATAAAGAAATAAACAAAGAAACATTTATTTCTATGCATGTACAATGGCTATTCGTGTACAAAAGAGGATGGCAGAGAGCGAACTCCCTCTGACTTGAATATGATTGATATGCCCTTTTTTTTATGTCACAATAGGTCCCCATTCGAATGGAGGTGGACACATAGGTTGGAGCTGGGGTATTAACGCTGGACACCCTCCCTAAAGCAGGGATCGAACTCGCGCTATAGTCATAATTGTCACTTACCGATCCGTGCACTCTGCCCTGGCCACTAATTTTCAAGGACAGCAAATTGAGTATTCAATATCGAAAATTATCAAATATTCATTATAAAAAGGTCAATGACCTCTGGTTTCCTTATCAATTTGTGATTAGCGTCTTGCGCTGAAGACCAAGATAACAGGTGTGTTAAATTCACAATTTTTTTATCAAGATAAAGTCTAAATACAGGTCATTGTCTTTATTTTTAGGATTTCTGAGCTTTTTTTTTATGATTAAAAAGTGGGTTTTCAATGTTTATTATAATTTCTCTGTGATAGATTAAACCTCAAAGTTTTAGCATTAATGTTTATCTTTTATTATTATTATTATTATTATTATTATTATTATTATTATTATTATTATTATTATTATTATTATTATTATTATTATTATTATTATTATTATTATTAGTAGTAGTAGTAGTAGTAGTAGTAGTAGTAGTAGTAGTAGTAGTAGTAGTAGTAATAGTAGTAGGAGTAGTAGTAGTAGTAGTATCATTATTATTATTAGTATTATTATTATTGTTGTTGTTGTTCTTGCTGGTGTTGATGTTAATGTTTTTTGTTGTTGGTGGCACTCTTGTCAATGTAAAAGAATGCCAAATTCTTTTTTTTTTCCATAGAAGAAGTGGGTTAAACCTGTAAATATGTTAATCTCAAGGCTAAAGGTATCCGTTCAAATCCCCAAAGATGCATTTTTTCCTACCTGTTTACGCAAAAGTGTCTTTTTTTTCCTCTGTTTCTTGAAGCCAATAAAAATCAGGTCATCTGTTTTTTTTTTCTTTTTCCACATGGCACCTGTTGTCTGTCGTTTTGTGCGTCACTATAAATCCCCATTCGAAGAATGGTGAAACGCATACAGGATGGATACCTTTCCTAACGCCTTGCGACGGAATCGAACTGTGCACTCTACTACTGACCTACCGTTGCCCAGTTTTTTTTTTTTTTTTTTTTTTTTTTTTTTTTACTGACCAACAAAAATGTGTTTTCTTTCTGTGTTCCTATTATAAACAATTAAACCTATGAGGTAAATCATGAAGGAAAAAAAAAACATTATTACTTCATACTCTGTGAGGTTCTTTTCGTACAGTGTGTCTTCCTTAGGAATTTCCTTTGCCATTCATGTTTGTAATGTTGTTGAAATTTGATTTTTTCATATCACGTTAAATTAGCAAAGTCATTTTCACCTCTTTATTATCTTACTATTGTGAACTAGTAAGCATAAGGTACCTTCAAATTACTGTGCAATAATGATTTTTACCAAATACTGACGAAAGGAAGTGAAGTTTCCCTTTTGGATTTTTATTATAGTACAGTATGTAAATGAAAATAATCTGTAAAAAAAACATTAAGTAACGTCAGACAATATGTACTATTTTGTTGTTTTTTAAGATAATTTACAATTTTCTTACTGGATTTTTTTTTTTTTTTTGTGTGATATCGGGACAGACAAGAAAATTGCCCTCATCAATAAAAGCCCGGACACGAAGAAAACATTAAGACGAAAAAAGTAAAAGGTTAAGGACAAGTCAGAGATGAGGCAATGATGCACAATAGGAAAAGGATAGGCTGAAAGAATAGTCGAAATAATGAGGACCTAGAAATATGATATGATTAGACCCTGAGATGACGATAGAGCCACTTTTTGAAGGATGATAGGTTATAAGAATTAGGAAAGACAGTAGGGGGAAGAGAGTTCCAGAGTCTGGAGGTGGATGGGAAGAAGCAGTCGCTGCACTGACCAATCCGCGAGCTACAAAGATAGAAGGGGGAAGAGAGTTCCAGAGTCTGGAGGTGGATGGGAAGAAGCAGTCGCTCCACAGACCAATCCGCGAGCTACAAATCTCCACACATCTTTCTTGAAACTAACCATATGTCATCCGAGACTGGGACCTTCGTCGAGCTGACCTAGTTTGCTCTCCCCTTCCATAAGTATGCCATCTGTCTGACTACGAAAAGAGAAAACAAAAACTCAAACCCTCTGCAGACGGATTGACGGAAATATCGATAACAATAGATAGTAAGACTGAATTCGTTAATGACTATCAGGATATTCTTAAGACATAATGTACCTATTTGTACATTTGTACTTCTTTGTACAGCAATTCACGTGTTATGAAAGCCTTTAGGTAATTCGTAACATGTTTCACAGTAAATCACAGAACACATAAGCATATATATGTTGATTACTTATGGATAGTTATTAGTAAAACACCCTCCTTTGAGAAATGTGTTCAAAGCAAGTTTAGTTGAGAGCTGCGGTAGCTCAATGGTAAAGTGCGAAAGTTGGGAGGTATCGAACTTGTCATTCTCGTGTTCGATCCCGCCTTGGGGCTTTAGGAAGGGCATCCAACCTTTATCCCACAGTTCAAACCTGTCTTTGTCAGACCCTATTCGATTGGAGACCCATTTTGACCAAGAAGAAAAAAATATAGGCAAGTTTAGCAATGCTACTTAGAAAAGTCATAAGAATGAATCAGTAAACTTTTGTAAATATGAGGTTAAGAGTTTCCGCACGTGGCAAGACGTTACGTCACAGCAGCTGCAGTTGTCAAGGTGGCAGATGAGAGATCAAGAAAAGGGAAGAAGAAGAACCTTTTTCTATTCTGTATCTTTCGAAACAGGGTTCCTTTTGCCTCTTATTTCACGTGTATGAAAATCTGAAATCACGTATTTCTTTGTGATTCGTACGTGTTAAGATACAGCTTAAATGCTCACGTTTCTTTATTTTCTACACGAGAATTTAAATGTCATCCCACCAGAGATATTCTCTTTGTTGTGGACAGACGCAACAATCTGGCAACATTATCAAACAAACTCTTTTCTTCAACTTCTCTTCCTACTTTTTTCTTCATTTTCTTCATCGTCTCCTTCAACTCGCTTAGCAGCTGGCGTCTTCGCCCCTCGTAAGACACTCCTCAAGAATAGCCGTCGCGACCTATTGAAAGACGCCGCCCCTTATAACGAAAAAGACCTTGAGATACTCTGATTGGTCGCTTCTGGAGAGTCCACCAATAGAAATCCTCGCAGTACTCTAAGAGGTGTTTTTTTTTTTGGGACTCGCTTTTGGCTGACATCGCCTGCCCTTTTCGACGCGCTTTTCATAGAACTTGACTAAAACTGGATGAGCGTATCATAGCTTGTGCAAAAGGGGGAGGGGGCTGCCCTTTGTGCTGATAAACTGTGGTGGGCTGACCTTTGGATATGACCCAATTTATAATTATTTTTAGTTTTTTTCATATACATACATACATACATACATACATACATACATACATACATACATACATACATACATATATACATACATACATACATACATACATACATAAATACATACATACATAATTGTTTATTCATGATTTTATACTTACGCTCAGGAATACGTACAAACGTACATACACATTTACATATATGCATAAACATTGCGCTCTTTAAGCAATGAAGACAAAAGTTTTAATATTCTGAAAAAAAAAATAAGAGAGCGATACAATTGGCCCGTTCTTGGGGGCAAACAGTAGATAAATTTAAGATCAAATCAAGGTGAGAGACAAGCGGCATCTTGGTGGACAGTTTATTGTGGAAAATAGGTAAGCGTGATAGGGAAAAAAATGGCCATATCCATGACTGCGTTGGGCACACATGTAGCCTCTACTCAAGTCTACTGGCTTCACTTTTACACGATATCGATTCTTATACTCTTATTTCAGCGGGAGTGTCCTGTCTTTCTGACGGGTTTTACATCGCATGTATAGACCAATAATAATAATAATAATAATAATAATAATAATAATAATAATAATAATAATAATAATAATAATAATAATAATAAGACTTTATTTCCAACATACATTGGGTATTCAAATATGGGTGTACTATTAAAATTTACAAGTAAAATCTTCCTTTAAGAGTAACTTCTTAAGATTATATTTAAAAGTATACACTGAACCAGCATTTTTTAGTTCTCTGGGAAGCTGATTATATAAATGAGGTCCACGAATGTTTATATCTCTTGAGCCAATATCAGTTTTAGACCTTCGTACTAATAAATCTTCCCCTTGACGGGTAGTTAACCCGGTAACTGAGCTTACTGTAGAAAAATTATACAAGCAATCAGGAAGATTGTTTCTTAGTATATTAAAAACAAAGGTACATATATCAAAAACATATTTATCTCTAATCTTTATCCATTCTAGATCTTTTAAAACAGGAGAGATGTGCTCGTATTTTCTTACATTGCCAACAGCCACTCGTGCTGCAAAGGTTTGTAACTTTTGTATTCTTTGTAATTGAGTCTTATTTGTACATCCCCAAACTTTGAGACAGTAATTAATTAAACTCATAGCTAAGGACTGGACAATTATTATACGAGTTGATGTTTCAAATGAGTCTTTTACCCTATTTAGATATATTAGAGTACCCATTACTTTTTTATAAATTTCATCTATATGCATTTCAAAATTCATGTAACGGTCAAAATAGACACCTAGGTTCTTTACCGAGTTCATTGGCTTAATGATATTACCGTTAAAATTTATATGAAGATTGTCATCAACTTCTGATAATAATTGTCTGGATCCGATAAGAATAGATTGGGTTTTAGTTTCATTAAGTAACAGACCATTTTTTAGAAAGTAACGTTTAGCTATATACAAAATTTCTTCTGCTCTACGAATAATATTTTCTAAATCATTAATTTCTCCTTCAATTAAGATTTGAGTATCGTCAGCATATTGAATGACATAACAGTTAGGTAAATATTTTACTAGATCGTTTACATATATTAGAAAAAGTATAGGTCCTAGGATCAAGCGTAGTCTCCGTGGTAAAATGGTAGCGTCTGCGACTCTGAGGCGGCAGGTCGAGGGTTCGCGCCCCGTCACGGACTGAGGTTAGTAAGGGCATACACTCAGGGTAACGATTACATCTGCCAAAACAAGTCCTTCGTAAGAAGGCAACCGTCCTAGCCCTTAGTAAAAAAGGGAGTTCGTGGCGTAAAACCGAATACTACAGACCAAAAAGCGTTCTTCATGAATTTGACGACAGGGGTGTCTCAGACGGTCGATCCAGGTGTGCTTCCTACCTAGAGGTAGCATACTGCTTAGGTCGACCAATTTCTCCTGAAATATGAAGGAGAGGGTGGTTGCATGCATATTTTGAGAACAGCTTTCAACTGAGTACAATCAGTTGATATATCATTAGCTGTTTTAAGTCAGAGGAGGAGCAGAATCTTCGCGACTTAGAAGCTCCTTAAAAACTGAAATAGCTTCTTTGCAACTCATGTGTGAATAATAATAATAATAATAATAATAATAATAATAATAATAATAATAATAATAATAATAATAATAATAATAATATGATAATTATTATTATTATTATTATTATTATTATTATTATTATTATTAATATTATTAATGTATATTATTATTATATTATTATTATTATTATTATTATTATTATTATTATTATTATTATTATTATTATTATTATTATTATTATTACTATTATCATCGTCTTGATTTTCCATCCTTGACCTGCATCAACATGAAAGCCCTTCCCCTAACCTTGTTCCATATTTATACACGTATTTGTGTCAATTACTGTCTTGGCCACCATTCGCGTCCCCTGTTTCAAACTCGACCCCTTTCCATTTGTCCCCCCCCACCCTCTCTTCCTTCTATTCCCCCTCAATTTAACCCCCCCCTCCCCCTCTTTTCCATATCTCCTCAGTGTCTCACTCTATCTCTCTCTCTCTCTCTCTCTCTCTCTCTCTCTCTCTCTCTCTCTCTCTCTCTCTCTCTCTCTCTCTCTCTATGCGCATCAGTATTTCGTGTACATCACAGGTAGTCACGTGTTCAAGGCTTCAACTACCGCAAAAGCGGATATGTACCTTATTTCAATATTTAATAATAATAATAATAATAATAATATAATGATAATAATAATAATAATAATAATAATAATAATAATAAAAATAATAATAGTAATAATAATAATAATAATAATAATAATAATAATAATAATAAAGATAATAATAACAATATTATTATTATTATTATTATTATTATTATTATTATTATTATTATTATTATTATTATTATTATTATTAGACGTGGTGAAGTTTGATCTCAAGGACATATCCGGTTTTACAATCGTTAAAACCTTGAACATGTTACTACCTGATTTGTACTCGAAATAATGTTAACTTTGCTTTATGTATATGTATGTATACATGTATTTATGTATATACGTGTGTTATTATTACCATTATTATTATTAATGCTATTATTATTATTATTATTATTATTATTATATTATTACTATTATTATTATTATTATTATTATTATCATTATTATTATTATTATTATTATTATTATTATTATTATTATTATTATTATTGTTATTATTATTATTATCATTCCTGTGGGCAGAGCTAAAGACTATAATCACATTCTCTGTGTGTGTGTCGTAGGAGACAACTCACAGGTATAGGGAGTGAATGCTTGAGGATGGTATAGGGAATATGAACCATTGCTACAGTTTTTGAGGCCACCCTGGCGCCTTCAGCCGCATATGACGTCCATTGGACCCAAGCCCAATTATATATTTCTATATAGTATTATATCTCTAAATCAGTCCTCATTCAAATGAGGTTGGACATATGTCTTGGAACCAGGGGATTTAGGCTGGATACCCTTTGTAACGCCCTGCAGCAGGATCAAATCTGTGAAAGTCAGGCTTGTCACATCCCGACATGTTAACACAATTAAGCTTCCTCAGACCTCATGCCAAATCTTAAATATCCAGCATATATTACTAGCACGATGGTTGTGTTTACAGAAGGTATTCTTTAATCCAAATTTAACCAAATAATGTAGTTTCATCGTATTTCTGATTCTCAAGAGTGAGACTGTAATAATGCCCTTTTATACACGATAGGGATTACTTGTTTGCATATGTCCTCAAAAAAAATAACCTTTCTCTATGTTCGCTGATTCTCTGGCCTCTGGTTGAATAGTAATATTAATACATCCTGTCTATATCACACTTAAATAAGGGAAGGTCCAGCTATTAGCTTAGGTAGTGCTTGCAATTTTTGGATGGTGCTTATGAAGTATTGTTCTTTAGTTGAGAGTAGTCCATGACAAATTTTCAAAAAGAAAAATGAAAAAGAAACTCCCTTTGTGTGGAACTCTTTTGTAATATGTCAGGATAGATTGAAGCACTTTTAAGAGCATCTCTCTCTCTCTCTCTCTCTCTCTCTCTCTCTCTCTCTCTCTCTCTCTCTTTCTTTCTCTATCTATCTATCTATCTATCTATCTATCTATCTATCTATCTATCTATCTATCTATCACAAACACACACACACACACACACATCTGCCATCTGTAAGGTAAACACTGATGCCACAGCTTGTGATTTTTCACAAGATCTTGTGAATTTGGCTATCACCTTGTGATCTTGTGAAATACTTTTAAAATTTTACAAAATCTAGTGCTTTTCTGTCATACTGGGATATAAATTAAATAATTATCAATATTTATTAAAAAGAAATAACCACAATTTGAAAATATTATTTGAATTGTAATATAATTATGGTGATTATTTTATCATTACGATAATACATCCAACAATAGCTTGAATTGCTTCACAAATTTTAATTTAGGCAATATTGCAATTATGATTGTACTTGGTAGTGTGCCCAACCACATACTCAGCAAGCAATACCAATTTTGTGCCGTATAGTTCGTCATACAATACACGCACGGGTTGCGTTGGTTTCATTCGTCTAACGTGAACTCCGTGACTTAAAAGGGAACCAGACATATGCTGCTGTTTCTCAATTATATTTTGGGAAAAATAGATAAAATGAATACTCAGTTCCAGGCAGAACACTTTAAGGGCGGTTTACACGGTCAAACAGTTCATCGAACGAGGTTCGACAGACAGGTGTTTGAAGTGATGAACGAACGTGTGAACGGGGTATTTAGTTGTCGAACACGTTTGTCGAACGTGTTCGACAACCAAATACCCCGTTCACACGTTCGAACAGCACTTCAAACACATGTCTGTCTAACCGCGTTCGACGAACCGTTTGACCGTGTAAGCCGCCCTTTAGACTAAGTACCCTATACTCTACAATTACTGATGAATATCCGAGTATTTTTGGTCTCTTTATCTAGTCAAATGTAATGGAATCAAAAATGCTAGCCATGACGAATCGTTACACTTGAGAAAGGATGATATAAGCCTTGGTGGAAGATTAGATGCTTTACTGATTAAAGAATCATTGGGAGATAATGAGAATAGGTTCTGACAAGATTGTCAAGTGTTGTCAAGTGTTTTTAATCGAGTTGTGTATTCAGATACGAAAAAGGTTTCCACTCGGTGAAAGTAATATACTGGCCTTGTTCAATATTTTGGAACCTAAAGTGGCTCTTTCTCCAGAGAGGAATCTTAAATTCATCTCTAAACTCGCCATTCATTTCCCTACACTTGCAAAAGAAGAGGAATTAGATAAACTTCAAGAACAATGGCGAGACTTTCTATATGCAAAAGAATGTCTGAAACACCTAGATCAGTCTGCAAAATCTTTTTGGTTTGAACTCAATCAAGTAAAGGATGGCCTCAATCAACCCAAATTTGATTTGCTTTCCAAATTAATGTGTGGTCTCTTAGCACTCCCACATTCATCAGCTTCTGTTGAGTGAGGATGTTTTCTCAAGTGAACTTAATCAAAACTAAGCAAACACATTGGTTACAAACTGATACAGTGGATAATAAATGAATTAAAAGAAGGCTGGATCAGACAGAGATATGGTTTAAAGTATTCAAATAAGGAGGAAGTAGATTTGTGTCCCATTGAAGTGTTCTTCGAAGAAGTTTATGATTTATAATTTTCTATAGTTCTGCATGACATTGAGTGAGTACAGGAAATTTATAACAGGACTTCACATACGATAAAGTAAGTTATAGAGTATTTGTATTTAATAATTTAATTAGTAGAATCATGTATTTGAATAATTTATTTAGCATTGTCATGGATCTTGTGAATTTTTATGGAAATCTTGTGAATTTTTGGAAGCCCATCTTGTGAATTTCCATTTTTCTCTGTGGTAACACTGAAGGTAAAGTGTAGTTCAAAAGACCTTGGAAATATCAGTCACAGCTGAGGGAGAGCGCACCCCTTACCCCCACCAACCACCTCCAATTTTTTTTTTACTTTTAGATCTTTTTGCATTTACAATGACCTCGTACAATCACGATGAGAGATGAGACATTGATTCTGTAGACCTCTTGGTAATTGCTATATCTATTTGCATTGTTTTTTTTATTCAATTGCTGTATGTATATATATATATATATATATATATATATATATATATATATATATATATATATATATATATATATATATATATATATATATATATATATATATGTATATATAAGTACAAACTGTTAGCATACAGCACTAAATAGTAAGGAAGCCCATCAGTGAAACAAAACTTATAAAACAATGCTATATTTCGGATCCTAACTGGATCCCTTCTCAAGCACAACTGAGAAAAAATAACAAAGGTGGAGGAAACGTAACAAAATATATATATATATATATATATATATATATATATATATATATATATATATATATATATATATATATATATATATATATATATATATATATGAGCGTTGTAGACAAACACTATAAACTTTATTTCCATTTTACAATGGGTATTCGTCAGCCAGGACAAGCCCCAACCCCCCACTGTGATGTCCACCCACAGCAGTTCCTGCCAGTAAACAGCTTAAACTCTCGGTCTTGGACGGGGACCGATCTTTCGACCTCGTGAATGCGAAGCCAGCGCGTTACCACTGTACTAGCCAGCAAATGCAGAAAGGGGGCAATCTAGAAGAGAGAGAGAGAGAGAGAGAGAGAGAGAGAGAGAGAGAGAGAGAGAGAATTCGCCAAAACTAGCAAAGCAGACCCAATCAGGGGTCATAAAAGTTTGGAGCAAAAAGATGCCCATTCCCAGTTACCTTACCTGCAACCCCCCCCCCCCCACTTCTTAGCCTATGTAATTTTATGGCTGGGTTTGGAGGTGGTATGGTTAACAGATAACTAAAGATCGCAATCTCTGATAGAAATAACTGTGTGTGTGTGTGTGTGTGTGTGTGTGTGTGTGTGTGTGTGTGTGTGTGTCTGTGTGTGTGTGTGTCTGTGGTTATTTGTGTGTGTGCTTGCGCGTGCGCAAGTGAATGCGTATGTGTGTGTGTGCGTGTGTGTGTGTGTGTGTGAGTGCATTCTTAAGTAGGCATACATACTTTGTCAAAAGGAGGGAGGGGGAAACTCATAGGAATATATGATATATACATAAACTGCGAGCCTT
>JAXCGZ010008321.1:25000-27500 GCA_037179515.1 Halocaridina rubra
GTAGTAGTAGTAGTAGTAGTAGTAGTAGTAGTAGTAGTAGTAGTAGTAGTGTATCATTCACATGACTATTACTATCACTATAGCTATACTGCATCCACTACTACTTTCGTTCACCGCTAAATGTATTAAACATTCTCTCCATTCTCATATACGCTAACAAAGGCATGATAAAGCTTGGATCGAATCCCCTTTAGTCGCTTCCCGACTGACGCACTCTACCACTGATCTACCGCTTCCCCCACTTCCGCACCGACTACATAATCATGTATTAGGAACCTCCCCATTCCTCCATAGAAAAGACTGTCAGCGTGACAGTTCAACTCCGACCATGACTACTCTTCGATCGCGGCAGCTGGCGATGCTAGGAACAAAATAGAAAGTCATGCAGCCAGCAGCAGCATCTTGGAACGCTCCCTGGGGGCGTGGCCTGGGAGATGAGCAGCTGTGTGGCGGATGGGTTTACGGGCCACAAGTGGAAGGTCCGCTCACCCTCAAGGGTGAACATCCAACAAAAAGGATGGGTTTAAGCATCCCGCCTTCTGCGACTCCTAACCATTACTTGGAACTGCAACTAATCACAATTAATCCTTTACCTGCTGCCGGGGCAGCAGGAAGTGGAATATATAGTGATGTGTGTCTGCTGATTTATTGCCCTGAATGCCTTCATACAGAGAACGGAATTTGGCTTTTAGGAGATTATTTATAAGATGTACCCTATCGTTGCTGTTGATGCTGTAATGTTGTTGTTATTATTATTATTATTATTATTATTATTTATTATTATTATTATTATTATTATTATTATTATTATTATTATTATTGTTATTATTATTATTATTATTATTATTATTATTATTATTATTATTATTATTATTATTATTATTATTATCATTATTATTATTATTATTATTATTATTATTATTATTATTATTATTATTATAATTATTAATATTGTTAATAATAATATTATTATTATTATTATAATTATTATTATCATTATTATTATTATTATTATTATTATTATTATTATTATTATTATTATTATTATTATTATTATTATTATCATTATTATCATTATCATCATTATTATCATTATTATTATTATTATTATTATTATTATTATTATTATCATTATTATCATTATTATCATTATTATTATTATTATTATTATTATTATTATTATTATTATTATTATTATTATTATTATTATCATCATCATCATCATCATCATCATCATCATCATCATCATCATCATCATCATCATCATCATCATCACCATCACCATCACCATCACCATCACCATCACCATCACCATCACCATCACCATCATCATCATCATCATCATCATCATCATCATCATCATCATCATCATCATCATCATCATCATCATCATTAGTAGTAGTAGTAGTAGTAGTAGTAGTGGTAGTGGTAGTGGTAGTGGTAGTGGTAGTGGTAGTGGTAGTAGTAGTAGTAGTAGTAGTAGTTTTTTATTATTTATAATGGTGTTATTAAACACTATATTTGTAATCTTTTTTTATATATTTTTAACTGATTTTAAGGAAGGTTACTCCAATCTTTTTGTTATAAATTTGTTTTTACTAATTTTTATACATTTACAGTTTCTTTGTTTTTTTTACATTATTTTTCATTTTTTTCTATAATTATTTTTCCTCCTTATCGTCTTCTAGCAAGAAAAATTGTCTAATGCATAAAGAGAAAGAGGCGAGATATGAATCCCAGAATAGGCGTCTGATGTACCTCTATCCCACATGAAGAACTGGCTTTCCTCCTCAATCCAACAGTAGGCACCTTACAAAGCGTTAGATAATAACTACTTTGTTAATTACAAAATTTATTGCTTGGTTATGTAAAGGTTACTTTATGAACTTGCTTTTTTCCTCATTCCAAGATTAAGCACCTAACAACAAAATGAGGTGCTTATCATGGGGTTGATCTGTTTTTCCCCGAGCTGGCGAAATACTGTTCTACTAAACTTCACACATCATATGGTGTACTCATTAAGGCTCTTTAATATGACGTAGATCACGAGACTAGAAGTAACGTTACTCACTGAGTATTATTATTTCCAGGGGGTTCTGGCATAGAAATAAGCAATACGAACCACTTATGGAGGGTTGAACTTGAGACCTCAATGGCCAGAATCAGACACTGTACTCTTTGAGCTTTCCGAAGGATGTTTATATAGATGTTTCAGATCAATTCCATTAAAGACACTTGGTATAACTTTTAGCTACTTTTTTGGCTACTTTAGCTACTTTTCTTTAGCTACTTTATAGCTATTTTGCGCGCATACTGATAAGTTCTAAATAGAAACATATTTTGCCTCTTGTTACTAAGTCAGCTTATCGGTTAATCACTCAGCCAGACATATGAACGGACTGACTACATAACTGCTTCTGTCTGTCTATATGTCGGTCTGCCTCATGTTATCTGTTTATCCATTTATCTATATATTATATATATATATATATATATATAT
>JAXCGZ010008321.1:30000-41880 GCA_037179515.1 Halocaridina rubra
CTGTACCCGATTTAAACCCAGAATAAGTACTGTACCTAATTGAAACCCAAAATAAGCACTGTACCCGATTGAAGCCCAGAAAAAGTAGTGTACTTGATTGAAACCCAGAATAAGTACTGAGCCTGATTGAAACCCAGAACAAGCACTGTACCTGATTACAACTCAGAAAAAGTACTGTACCTGACTGAAACCCAGAATAAGTACTGTACCTGACTGAAACCCAGGATAAGTAACTGATGAATCTCAATCCTAAATGAAGCAACTGGGCCTAATATTTACTTCTCAGTTAGGCTAGGTTGACCTAACCTTACCTAATCCTACTTGTTTAATAAAAATTTAAATAAATAAATAAATAAATAAATTGTTGAAATTATGTGACATCTTTGTGTATCGCTATATATAATATAATATTTGGAGCAAGCACATTCCTGCCTATTTTCAAGCCTGAATCTGTTCTCTCCTTGGTTCCACCAATTGGCTTCTTACTTTCGTAAATTTAATCATTATTTTTTTCGTTTCATGCATCACAAATAGTCCCAATTCGAAAGGGGGTGGACATAGACATGCTGGTAACACGCTATTCGGGAAGTGACGAACCTGACCTTCGAGTGTTCGATCCCCCCGTGGGGCGTTAGGAATGACATTCTGCTTTACTCTCCCAGCTCCATTCCCTCTGTCCACGCAGCTAGAATTGAAACTCATTGTGACCTAAACAATTCTAAAAAAGAAATATGATTTTTTTACCTTTTATGTGTCATAATTGACGGTCCCCATAGCGATGAGGGTGGACCTAACTAGGTTGGAGCTGGGGGATGAAGTCTGGATGCCCTTCATGACGAAACGCAATGAATTCGAACCCAGGTCAATTAGTTTTATCACTTCCCGGCTCGCTCTCCGTACCAATGAACCTAATTATACTTGTTGAAATAAAGTAGCATGACTTGCGATTGAAAGAAATGGATTAGATTTAAGTCTGTGCGTCTGGGCAATGATTTAATGTCCATAAATTGAAAGTGTGTGTGTGTGTGTGTGTGTGTGTGTGTGTGTGTGTGTGTGTGTGTGTGTGTGTGTGTGTGTGTGTGTGTGTGTGATTGTAAAATGTGATGCCAATCTACATTTAAGTTTTGGAAGGTGTCTGAATCGTTGTTTAAAGGGTCAAAATCAGAAATTAAGAAAAAAAAATAATTCTCGCTGCCAATTTTCCTTCTCAGAAATTAATGAGGATTAAAATGTGTATGTATGTGTGTGTGTATGTGTGTGCATGTGTTTTCGTGTGATCATAGCATATGTCAAGCGTGTTCCAAATATCTCTTTGAGTTCAGTAACTTCTATTATCAATTAACTCTCTCTCTCTCTCTCTCTCTCTCTCTCTCTCTCTCTCTCTCTCTCTCTCTCTCTCTCTCTCTCTCTCTCTCTCTCTCTCTCTCTCTCTCTCTCTCTCTCACTCACACACACACACACACACACACACACACACACACACACACACACACACACACCTGATTTATATTCAGGTTTCTAGAGGGGCAAAAAAAGTGGCCATAAAAAAGAAAAGATTTTCTCTCTCTTTCCGACACATAGATATATGTATCAGTGACATTCCATTTAAATCTGACCCCCCCCCCACGTATATAGCTGATAAAACGCTTCACAACTAAAGCTATAATGTGTAAATGTCCACTAGAAAGAAATCTGAAATCGTAACTCTAAATGGAGATTTGAAAGAGGTTCATCTATTTTTTTATAATAATAATAATAATAATAATAATAATAATAATAATAATAATAATAATAATAATAATAATATAATAATAATAATAATAATAATAATAACAATAATAATAATAATGATAATAATGATAATAATAATAAGAATAATAATGATAATGATAATAATATAATAATAAAAATAATAATAATAATAATAATAATAATAATAATAATAATAATAATAATAATAAGAATAAGAATAATAAGAATAGAATAATAAGAATAAGAATAAGTAATAATAATAATAATAATAATAATAATAATAATAATAATAATAATAATAATAATAATAATAATGAAAATGATAATAATAATAATAATTAATAATAATAATAATAATAATAATAATAATAATAATAATAATAATAATAATAGTAAAGATAATTGTGGAAATTAATATTATTATTATTTTTATTATTGTCGTTATCAAGTGATAAGATGATGAGCGATAATACTAAAGCAAAAAAAAAAAAAAAATAACAATTTTCCAGTTTCAACCGAAAGATAGCGAGTTAGCTCCATAAACAACCTTATTGCTATCTACAATGGGTGTAGCGGGACGCTTATTAGCTTTCGGCCCAGATCCCCTTCTATTCAAAATAACGCCAATGGCTTATTTTTTTTTTTTTTTTTTTAATCCCCATTCAAATGGAGGCAGATATAGACATGACGGAGCTCGAGGCTTCCTAACGCCCCTCGGTAGAATCGAACCTGCGTTTCCCTGGCTAGTCACTTTCCGACGTGTGAGCTCTACCACTGAGCCATCGCGGCCCCCATACGAATCTTACATTTATGAGCTCTGAATCTTTCGTTCTTGTTCTAGTTTTACGTCACGGACTCCCTTTTCTACCAAGGGCTAGGACGGTTGTCTTCTTGCGAAGGACTTGTTTTGGCAGATGTAATCGTTACCCTGAGTGCATGCCCTTACTAATTTTAGACCGTAACGGGGTGCGAACCCTCGACCTGACGCCTCAGAGTCGCGGACGCTACCGCTTGAGCTACGGTGACTACCTCTAAATATTTCGTTGTTTCTTGGAAATTATCACTATGACACCAAAACCTTGACAGTAATTTTATGAAATCAACAACATTCCAGAAATCTATATAACTGGAATTTCATAAACTCTGTTTTGCTTCTTTGCTTGCACGCTCACACGCACGCACGCACTGCGGTTCCTTTCGTAGGACATGATTCCCGCAAGTGCACGCAAAAATCTCATTACCTGACTAGACAGGGCGTCTACTATCGACCGTGTGCTTGCTATATAGCTCGATTGCTTGATAGCAAGCACCGACAGGTAGCATTTATCTATTGCTTGTCCCACTCATTTGCATCCTATTTACTGTATGGAAACACTTATTGCTTGCGAAGTCTTGAAGGTCAATTTGAGGAAATTAATTTTCCTTAGAATATATTTACTTTTTTTTGTTAGAAAACATCGCGGGAGTTTTGCACTAAGCTTGTTTTTTTACCCACATCCAAGACTGAGATTGTAAAGATACCACTGCTGAGCTTTTCCTTGAGTTTTTCCTAGAATTTTCCTTTTATTGTTCCGGTTTTACGTCACGGACTCCCTTTTCTACCAAGGGCTATGAGGGTTGCCTTCTTGCGAAGGACTTGTTTTGGCAGATGTAATTGTTACATGAGGGCATGCCCTTGCTAACCTCAGACCGTGACGGGGCGCGAACCCTCGACCTGACGCCTCAGAGTCGCGGACGCTACCGCTTGAGCCACGGCGACTACCTTGAATTTTCCTTTATATTGGGAGAAATCATCACAGGAGTTCTGCAGGAGGTTTTTTTTTTTTCCCTCATCACTGTTCGAGTCCTTGAAGATACTATTCTTTGCAAGTCTTATAACTTATTCATGGAGATGTCCAAATTGACAAGGGGAACCTATCATTTCAGGGACCCCGCTACCCCCCTCACCCTATCCTCAAGTGGCGAAGTGAACTTGTAATATAATCTAACGAATTTCTTTTGTGTTTCTTATATACTATTCTGTATTATTTTAGGTGGTTTTAAGGTTTTTTTTTTTTTTTTTTATTGAAACGCCGTCTGTGTAACTCAAAATGCTCATGGCGGAGGTGGGCATTTTTTACTATTTTTTTGTTTGTTTATGCTATATATATATATATATATATATATATATATATATATATATATATATATATATATATATATATATATATATATATATATATATATATATATATATATATATATATATATATATATATATATATATATATATATATATATATATATATATATATATATATATATATATATATATATATATTGGTACTGAGTTGCAGTGCTCAGCAAGTGAAATTTAAAAAGCCTGACCCGTCATTATTGATCAGTAACAGTCTGCAATTTTGCTTTCTGTGAATTAGGGAGTTGAATTCGCTTGCATGCACTGGAGTCCCATTGTAAGTAAGCACAAGGCGGGCAGTCGCATGCACTCGCCTTTGACGTCTTTTGGAGAATTCTCGTGTTCCTCGAATTACTACTAATTCAGGTGAAGGTGATGACGCCACTGCGTTGGACTATGGGGAAGGTCATTGCTCGGGTCAGGAAAGGTCGTCGGCCTTTTTTTCGATGTTATTAATTATTTGATTACTATGGAAGAGAAGTAGTGTGGTGCAGTGGTTAGAATATTCAGCTCTGGTGGAACAGGCCCGTGATCGAGTCCATGCGGTGTGTTAGGATGGGTATTCAGCCTTGACTCCCAAACTTCAATCTATGTGTCTACCCCTAAAACGGGGGATAATAGTAACACACAAAACGTAATAAAAAAAAAATAGTTCTTAAATGAACTCCAGTGCTTGAATTTCAAAATAGCTGAAAGACTATTTGTACAGCCTCTCCCTCCAAAACAATGTCAATATTTTGTCCCTTACGCATGTGTACACATACGTACGTTTGTGTTCTTAGATTCATGCTACCTGTTCAATTGAACTGATTCTGTGAACTATACCAGTTGTTGCTAAGCATCAATACTCAACTCGTTCTCTTACTGGGATTTTTTTTTTCCCCCAACGCCGCAAAGGCTTATCGCTGGAAGTCATTCAGTGTAATTCTGCGAACATTATACCTACTCTCGTCACGTGACATTCTACACGCATGTGAATATTTTATCAAATTCGACGAATTTAAACGAAGCATACTGAGTTTCTTTAAAACAGATAATATGTAGGTACATATATAATATATATACAGACAGACAGACAGACAGACAGACAGACTGACTGACTGACTGACTGACTGACTGACTGACTGACTGACTGACTGACTGACTGACTGACTGACTGACTGACTGACTGACAGACAGACAGACAGACAGACAGACAGACAGACAGACAGACAGACAGACAGACAGACAGACAGACAGACAGACAGACAGACAGACAGACAGACAGACAGACAGACAGACAGACAGACAGAGAAGTTTTCCTTAAAGTCTCTTTCCTTTTCCGAGCAACTGCAAGCTGATATTAGATTATGTTGAGAGTATATATTTTTTTTTACTTAGGCCGCTTTCACACCAAAGTGGCACGTCGCACGTGGCATACCACGTGGCACGCCACTTGAAAACGAACATCCTGAAATATATGAAAAAGTTCACACAGAAGTGGCATGGCACAGGGAACGTGTCAGGTCAGTCCTGTGTGAAAGGTTTCATATATTTCCGGATGTTCGTTTTCAACTGGCGTGCCACGTGGCATGCCACGTTCGACGTGCCACTTTGGTGTGAATGCGACCTTATTTTCTTACTATTTCACTCACACTCGATTAATAGAATGAAAAATGTAGTATTTAATACCGGTACTTTTTTTTTTTTTTTTTTGGCAATTGACTTTTTACCAGTATTTTTTTTTTCTCTTTTCTTGCTATGTTGAAGCTTTTAAGACGTCGTTGCATGCAAGATCTCTGGCGATCAACAGACCGTTTTTTTTTCTTCTTTTTTAGGGTAAGAATCGAAGAATCAAAATCGCTCTATAATTCATATCCTCGACCTTCTTTTGTACCTCTGTGCTTCCCTTCTCGTATCTCACCCTACCTCAATATTATCATAAATTAACCTTTGGAATTTTTTTCTAATACACGAGACCTGTGCATTGATTCTGACGTATGAAGGATCGATCCCCCGCGGGGCGTTAGGCAGGGCGTCCAGCCTTAATCTTCCGGCTTCATCCTGTCTAATCCCCCTCCATTCAAATGTGGACTCATTGAGAAACTCAAAGAAAAAAAGTCTATCTGTGAAATTAAAATATCTCTTCTTATCAAAATGCGAGCTCAGAAGACAGTTTTATCATCATGAATCTTTGCCACACGCACACAAACGCTGAGTTGACAAGAATTATCGTATGATTGACATCACTCTCCTCACTTTTTCATCCCTCAACTTATTGTGACAAAGGAAACTCTGTAAATCATACAAAGGGATTACTTTGTAATGCTCTGCTTTCCACTGCTGCACTAACTACTTACAAACATTGGCCGTAAGGGATGTGCCTGAGGCATAGCGTAAGCATTCACCAGAAATCAATTCACTATAGGATCTAAAACACTGAGACCCGATTTCTTAAATAGTGTAAACCTAGGATACCATATAGTTAGTTAGCTAGACACACGCAAATGGATTTCATAAACGCATCTGACGCTGTTCTGTGTATGGCTAGGCCATACCCAGATCCGCGTCAGATGCGTTTATGAAATCCATTTGTGTGTGTCTAGCTAACTAACAATATAGTATCCTAGGTTTACACTGTTTAAGAAATCGGGCCAAGGCACTGCATTAGACGTTAGATATACTGTTAACGAGCCTATATTATAGACAGAAAAATAACAAATAATGTTAGAACAAGCCCTTTTTAGCGATAACAAGATACTTGTGGGTAAACATAGGGCTTGAGTACCCACTGTTTATAAATGAGCAATTGGGGTAGTCATGGATCTACTCTCTGGGCACAGAGCCAGTTCTAGCTTTCTAATTAAATTTAATTATTGCAGTTAGAGGCCTATGGTTAGAGAACGGTCAGATTTGCTGCTTATATATACTAATCTAATTACTTCAAAATTGCATTTTTTCAATTTTTTTTCTTGATTTGTTGAGTTTTCCAAGTTTAGATTATTTCTAAATAATTCCTAAAGGATTCTTAATTATGCTCCTAACCAGATTAGAACTTGCAATGATACTGTTCCACCAGTGACTCTTATCCAGTGCATTGCGTGATTACTGGACCTTGCTGAGTTAGCTTGTGGACTGATCCTTTCTTTCTTCTTCTTCTTCTTCTCTTCTTCTTCTTCTTCTTCTTCTTCTTCTTCTTCTTCTTCTTCTTCTTCTTCTTCTTCAAGTGGTTCCATCGAAATGGGAGTTGAATTCGCGATAGCATCGGCCGTGGCCAGGCTCCATACATACCGAGCAACCAAAGTTGTACAATAATAATAATAATAATAATAATAAACCTTTATTTCCATTTCAATACAATGGGTATTCGTCAGCCAGGGCAAGCCCCAACCCCCCACTGTGGTGTCCAAACACAGCAGTTCCTACCAGCAAACAGCTTAAACTCTTGGTCTTGGACGGGAACCGATCTTTCGACCTCGTGAATGCGAAGCCAGCGCGTTACCACTGTACTAGGATATGAGGAGCTATGTTAATTACGTCAGTTTATTGTTAGAGTACGTGGGTCGGGAAGTGACGAACCTGACAGACGTGAGTTCGGTCTCGTCGCGGGGTGTTAGGAAGGTCATCCAGCTTTAATCTCCACCACCAAGTTCTAACATGGCTGTGTCCACCACCATTCGAATGGGCACTAGGCAGCAGCTTTCACACCAAAGTGGCACGTCGCACGTGGCATGCCACGTGGCATGCTAGTTGAAAACGAACATCCGGAAATATATGAAACCTTTCACACAGAAGTGGTGTGACACGTCCCATGTGCCACGTGCGACTTGCTTGCCACTCTAAGATTGGACTTGCCCAGTAGACACAAAACACCGCCAAAAAGAAATTAGATATAATTTAACCATATCATAAAGTATTGCCCACAAAGTCCTTTAGTGCTGCGAGCTTAAAAATGTACATATCTATTTATTTGTCGTTATTTATTTTTTCAACTTGTCTGTTATCTATTGTATGTTATACTTATTATTATATAGATATCATAAAACGCTCTAAAATATATCCATAGAAATGGGTATCAAATATATAGCCTATTTTAAAATGGCATAGAGGAGAGAGAGTGATATGTGCTAGAAACGCATTGATGGGGTGGTTATGGTTCCATTATTTACATCGTTGTTGTTGCAGCTACTCAACACAAAGGTGGAACGGGTCATGACAGACCCGTAGCGTTCATCGCACCATAACACCCTTTTACACACCAAGGTTACAGGAAATGCCTTGACCCACTCACCCAGTCCCCTCTATGCTTCCCTTCTTCGCTAATTTTCCTCCTTACTCCTCCTCTTCAGTCCTCCTCCACCCCACCCCCTAAAGTCTAGTCTATCTCATAACTCCCCGAAATTTGCCATTCGGTCGTTTTGACTTTCACTTTGCCTATTTTGTTTGTTTTTAACGTCTCTGGCGTAATTTCATATGGAAATACTCTTTTGTGTATTATATTTATGTTTTTCTGGATTCCCACATATAATTAGTATATGTGACTTTGGAAAGCTGTGTGATTATATGTATTTGCTGGAAAGAGCTTTATCCTCGTACACGGACTGAGGTTAGTAAGGGCATACACTCAGGGTAACGATTATATCTGCCAAAACAAGTCCTTCGCAAAAAGGCAACCGTTCCAGCCCTCAGTAGAAAAGGGAGTTCGTGACGTAAAACCGAAATCAAACTGTCACAGTTGTTGTGCGAGGAGTCTGTTCAATCTAAGGCCTGATTTCTTAACAGTGTAAATCTAGGATACCATATTGTTAGTTAGCTAGACACACACAAATGGATTTCATAAACGCATCTGACGTGGTTCTGTGTATGGCTAGGATCCCGTACGGGATCCTAGCCCATACACAGAACCGCATCAGATGCGTTTATGAAATCCATTTGTGTGTGTCTAGCTAACTAACAATATGGTATCCTAGGTTTACACTGTTTAAGAAATCAGGCCTAAGACTCAGAGTTTTGCTGAATGATTTTGTGGTATGTTTACATGAGTTTCGGATCAATCCCAGAAGAGACAACTAATATAATTATAGATGCTTAGTCTGGGATTGAGATTATGTTAGCTAACCCTAACCTTACTTAATATATGGATAACCTAACCTAACCTAACCTCAATTCTAGATGAAACACCTAAAAATTCCATGAGTTAACTCTTCTAAGACTAAAAGCGTGTTTTACGTCACGGACTCCCTTTTGTACCAAGGGCTAGGACGGTTGCCTTCTTGCGAAGGACTTGATTTGGCAGATGTAATCGTTACCCAGAGTGCATGCCTTTGCTAACCTCAGACCGTGGCGGGGCGTGAACCCTCGCCCTAACGCCTCAAAGTCGCTGACGCTAACGCCTGAGCCACGGTGACTAACTAACTTTTCTAAGACTGATCTCAATGTGTTCAGGGTCGTTGGTAAAAACTTGGGCTAAATGGAGTGAGTTCGACTCCTTGTGGTAGTTTATGTTCCATTTTTTTACCATAACTTCCCTGGCTCGAGGAGGGGAAGATAGATCAACTGGTTCATTGATTACGTCATATAAGTAATGGAAAAGAAGAGTATTTCAAAAAACATTATACACTGCTATGTATATATATATATATATATATATATATATATATATATATATATATATATATATATATATATATATATATATATATATATATATATATATATATATATATATATATATATATATATATATATATATATATATATATATATATATATATATATATATATATATATATATATATATATATATATATATTCATCTTCTCCACAGTATACATCCCTCAGAGCAGGGTAGTCCACAAAATTAAAAAAATCCTATTTCGAGTGGTGATAGGCACAGGTAGGAACTGAAAAACTTAATGCGGGATGCCCTTCTTAATGCCTCGCGGGGGGTTCCAGCACGGGTTTGTCACTTTTCAAATCGAGGACTGTAGCCACTGCTCTACTTCATTCCCCATATATCATACTGGGAAATATCTTAATTGTTATATTCTTGAATGTAAGCCATTTCCGGCTGCTTGTGTGCGCTTCCTGTGATGACCCTTGCTTCTGTCACGACAATATATCGAATATCTACAATGGATGATAGATACATTGGATTCTCTCTCTCTCTCTCTCTCTCTCTCTCTCTCTCTCTCTCTCTCTCTCTCTCTCTATATATATATATATATATATATATATATATATATATATATATATATATATATATATATATATATATATCTCTCTCTCTCTCTCTCTCTCTCTCTCTCTCTCCTGGTACTACAGTTACCTGCTATGCGGACGACATATGCATCCACACGACCTCAACTCACGACCTTCAGCACATGCTCCATGATTTTTACGTGTCTGCTACCTCCTGTGGCCTTATTATCTCCCCAGAAAAAAGCAGGATTTTTACTTCACGCAACTGCAGAGCACTGCCCGCATTCGCCATGGGTGGTAATGTCATCCCTCACTGCACACAGTACACGTATTTAGGTGCACCAGTCCGGATCACCCCAGCTATACCTGCACGTCAACGAATTCATCCCTTTGTGAAGAGCCTTCTTGACCGTCTGGAGCCCCGCTTTGCACCTGTCAAGTGGCTTGCCAACAATGCTGCAGGAGTCTCCATCCCAGTGGCGAGGACCCTCTACATCCTACTACTTCGGTCAGTGGTTGACTATCTGTCTCCTGCCTTGTGTCAACTTCCTAGACCAGCTCTCGAGCCACTTGAAAAGTTCCAGAATCGAGTCATGAGATTTATCTTGGGATGTTCTCTCTCTACCCGTATTGTGAGTATGCAGTTGGAGCTCAACTTGCCCCCTCTTGTGGAGAGGATTTATGCCAATGTGTCCTATTTTACTGTTAAGTGTCTTCACTACCCCTTTCTTGCTCCGTACTTCTCTGCTGTCATGAGGACATCCCTGGATCCAGACGCACCCAGGCTCCCACTTCGAGCAGGAGGTCATAACCTTATCAGGGTGGTGAGTGACATTCTCCGTGGCCTTGACATTGACCTGCCAGTGCAGGCGGCTGTCCCAGATTTACCACCCTGGCGTGTCCCCCTCCCCGCTGTCACATATACACCGACCTCGAAGGATGTCTATCCCCCCTTGCAGAGACAGTTAGCTCTGGAGACTATCGCTGATGTATCCACGTCTGTCCCTGCAGCGCACCACGTCTATGTTGATGGTTCTGTGCAAGCAGATGGGAGGGCGGCATGTGCTGTGTTTTCCCCCACCATGGAGCCGCCTGTGCCGGCTGATTCATGGATTGGCCGTAGACTACCCACCTCGTCGAGCTCCACCTACTGTGAACTGAATGCCATCTTGGATGCCGTGACTCTCCTTGTTCGACGACGAGTGAATGGGGTAATAATTTGTGACTCCCAATCGGCCCTACAAGCCCTATCCTCGCCAAGACCTATCTGTGGTCGTGCTGTGGGAGATATACTATGTCGCCTCGCGGCCGCTCGGGATGCTTCTCTTGTTGTGTCATTTGTTTGGACTCCATCCCACATTGGGCTGACTGGCAACGACACAGCGGATCGTCTTGCCAAGGCGGCCTGTATGCTGGATGGGCATGCTGTGGACGCTGAGCCCTCCCTCCGATGCCTACGTAACATCATCTACTCAGCTGGGTTTGCCATGACGGTCCAGCGCAGGGACACGGAGAGGGCCAACAGTGTGTCCATACAGCACCATGATCACTTTCTTCACAGTCGCTACAAGTATCGCAGACGCGGGTTAATGGTGCGGAAAAACAATGTAGTTAGTGCTCGGCTCAGAATGGGGTATCGGCCTTTATGGCAGGTCTCCCAGACTCTAGATATGCCACAGTACACCTCCTGTAAACTATGCGACCATCCTAATGCTAACACTCTTGACCACTATTGTCTTCAGTGCCCCACAGTGAGAGATGTTTTACCACGA
>JAXCGZ010008322.1:0-20000 GCA_037179515.1 Halocaridina rubra
GGACGTCGACAGGGAAAAAAGCTTTAATGAAACCAATAGTATCCAAAATTCCACCTATTTTTCAGTATCAATCACCATTAACGAAACTTTTAATCAATTCCTTCCTCTTTCATTAAGTGTGAACGACTTCCTTAAATAAGTGATAATGCTTTCAATATGTCTTTGTTAACAAGATAAGACCATGATTCCCAAGATGAATTATGGTGTCGTCGGTGAGCCAAACGACCTTCATTCTTTATTTGTAATGGCTGTCGTAGCATTTCATACCCACAGGTAAAGCATGACGTTATTAAGGGAACTGGGAATATCGATAAACATATTTCCCTTCCTATACAAATGAATGTTCGCTTCCCTTGCTGAAAACATTATTATATCTAGAATTCTATTTTTAGTACTGGAGCATGTTTACCTATACTATAATTCTGACCTTTCACATGCACAAAAGCATGAATCTATCCACCACTTGAAAACAGAAGGAAAATTTTAGTTTTAGTCTGGTTGCATGTAGGCTGTTCTACAATTCTTGGTTTTTCCACATAAATATATGGGTACGTACCCTGTCTCAATATATATTAAAAAAAAAAACACAATAAATATTCAGACGATGACAGTTAACCTATCCCAGAAGTCTCGCCTTTTCATACAATAATAAGTTTGTTTCCTCATAAAAAAAAAAAAATTTGTATGACAGGATACATTAGAACTAGTGCATATATATACTTTATCAGAATAATGCTAAGCGGGAAGAGGGGAACTCTATTAGAGAGATTACTGTATTGGCCCACGAGAGAGGGCAATGCGAAACACAGGATTACTGCATCAGGTAAGAAGTAATGACTTTCAGAGTAAATTAATGTTTTAATCTGATACACTTAACATAAAAAAAACATTTTACAATGGAATCTACGGTTAAGACTTTTCGTTTAAAGATATAAACATAATGCAATTCAAATTATTAGCATTATTGCTTAACAGAATTATTAGTTTTACATCCATTATGCAGGTCTCAGCGAAGATATATAAAAATGTAGCATTGAAGAAAAGTTCAAAATCAAAATCCTTCTTCAAAGATCAAGGCAAAGTGAATGAATAAGATGATCAATTATTATTATTATTATTATTGAATACAAAATATCATATTCACTTATATTGTAAGGCATCGGCAGAAGTAAAGAAAAGTAATACTGAGCTAAAAAGTAATAATACAAACTTGTCAGGAATCAACAGTCTCTCTCTCTCTCTCTCGTTGGTCCTATGCTTACTACGCCTAACTAGAACATATTAAGAAAGTAAATAGTCGTGTTCCCCCTGAGGAAGGGTGATAAGAATACTTCCTCCGTGGTCATCTGCGTGTCGTAAAAGTCGATAAAATTGGGCTGAGCGAGGAACTGCGAATCCCCTCCTCTGTATTTACTTCCCGCAAAAACTCCAAGTATTTTCCTTGACTCAGCCACTCCCTTATAAAGGGAGAATATGGCTTTGGTATAGGGATGAAATTATCGTGAAGACTGACTGTCAACAGGAGAGAAAACCTTCATGAGCTACATCGACCTCCCTCAGCAACTAACTTTTTTTTTTTCAGCTCACTGATTGTGTACAAAGACGTATATGGGAAGTGCCTTTAGAATGCCAGAGGAAAGGTTTTTGTCTGTCTCGTCTGCCTGTCTCACGCCAATTGTGCATAAATGTGTGTGTGTGTGTGTACCGTATAATATAAATATATATATATATATATATATATATATATATATATATATATATAATATATATATATAAAAATTTGTTTCTATTTACCTTAATATTTTCTAGTCAGAATAAATAAGACACCATCACAGAGAGAGAGAGAGAGAGAGAGAGAGAGAGAGAGAGAGAGAGAGAGAGAGAGAGAGAGAGAGAGAGAGAGAGAGAGAGAGAGAGAGAGAGAGAGAGAGAGGGAGAGAGAGAGAGAGAGAGAGAAGAGAGAGAGAGAGCGAGAGAGAGAGAGAGAGAGAGAGAGAGAGAGAGCGAGGAGAGAGAGAGAGAGAAAGAAACCCATGTAATAATACCAGAATAAGAACCCTCTTTATCTCTATCATAAAAGAAAAGCTGAAGACAGTAGAAATAGAGGGCTGAATATTCGACCAACAGAAGGAAAGATAAAACTGCCTTCTAAAACTGTCTCATTTTAGAGCTTAAAATATATTCAGAGAGAGAATAAAAAGAAATAAATTAAATTTTCCTCTTCAATAGAAAAGTAATGTGGATTTTATGATTTTTTTATTGTATTCTCGGAGGTGTGTGTGTGTGTGTGAGAGAGAGAGAGAGAGAGAGAGAGAGAGAGAGAGAGAGAGAGAGAGAGAGAGAGAGAGAGAGAGAGAGAGAGAGAGAGAGAGAGAGAGGAGGAGAGAGAGAGAGAGAGAGAGAGAGAGAGAGTGTGTGTGCTATACTTATTGAATTTTTCAACCTTCATGTAGAGGACTAATATCAACGTGGTCCTCACTTACAAGATAAGTGCTTTACGTTCATCTGCACAACTGCAGAATGTAGATATGCATCTTTAGTGGTTTTTTGGAACTAGTAAGCCTGATCTCTGATAATAAACAAATTTACCTGTCATTAACGATAAACCTGATATTAGGATAGTCTTTTGATAATAGGAGTTATTGAACAAGTCTGTAACAAAGGGGTAGAAGGAATGGAAGATAAAAATTAACAAGTAGAAGCATTATAATTACAGAGTGCTAGTATAACGAGAAAAGTACACAAGTGGGACAAAAGGATTTGGGCGCACATATTCAGTGCTATACTTGGGATGGTGGGTATGGGGAATTACTAAAAGATGAAGCAGAATGGGTAAACCAGCATCAGCTGTCAAACCTCACGGTGTCAGGTTTACACACTTACACTGTAGTAACCAAAAGCCAAAAGTAGTCGAGGATGAGTAGGATGGGGTGACTTGACTTTCTGGTTAAGGGGTAGTGCTTTGACTTGCCCATCCCCTTTAGAAAAAGAATTACTCAACAACTGTAAATACATGTATATGTAAAAAATTCTCTTCAATCTTCAATTAACATCTGGCTGCAGTCAAAGGAGTTGACCCTTACCATCGTCATTTCTATGGATCATGTTCTGAGATACTACAAAACCAAGCATCTGCTTCCGGGAAGCGAGGAAGAAACAGCTATAAAAAAGAATGTGATCAAATACTTATCAAGAAGATGGAAGTGAGGCCTTCGAGAGCTCACTATACCAAGGCAGTTAAGAAAGTCTGACGAAGGTCATCTGGTAATCTCTGAGGAGAGAGAGCCTTTGGACTCTATTGCAGAAATTTTCCATGATGCCTTTCTTTCTTTTAAATATGATATTTATAGCATGATGTTTTGCAGCCCCGAGAAAATACATACATCTCTGATAACAATCAGATTCATTATTGCCTTTATATCTTCATTGAAAATACACAGACGTTATATATAATTTTTTTTCTGTTCCAGATACTTACTTTTAATTAAATACTAAAACGAGAATTAAAATCAATACATCTATGCAATGCAATGGATTCATTCATTCTAGTCCAAGAGCCTTTGTAATATATATTACACTGAATTTACAGAAACTTTTAGAATACTATAAGAAAGCTATTCTTCAAGAGTAACAGCTATTCCCATGATAATTTAGGCCGAAGTTTCTCACTAGCTTCAAGGAAAATAGCGTCAGTTTGTCACTATAAGTATATGGCAAGATCCCCTTCTAGATACCAATCCTCACCACTGAAACTGGCTAAATACCGTCATCGAGATGAGCTGACTTGCTCACCCAGTGATTGGCTTATTGAAATAAAAGATCTGTAAGACTTACAATTCGAGGCTTCTAACATTAGGATGAATAGATCCCCTCAAAAGCCAAATCTTCTAAACATGTACCTACCTAAATATGATTTCAAAATAATAAAATTCACTGATCATAAGGTAAATTAAGTGATACTGAATATCCAAATCCACAAGCACTAAAATTAGGAAAAATCTATCTAAAAAGCCTTCTGGCTAGTACAGTGGTAACGCGCTGGCCTCGCATTCGCGAGGTCGACAGATCGGTTCCCGCTCAGGACCGAGAGTTTAAGCTGTTTACTGGGAAGGTTACTTGCTGTGGAAGGGCACCACAGTGGGGGGGTTGGGGCTTGCCTCGGCTGACGTTCTGAGGAGCATCTCAGATGGATATCGGAACTGAAACACCGGCAAACTTTAACTTTAACTTTAAAAAGCCCAGATACCATCAATAACAGAATCTAAGTTTCTTGAACATTAAAAAATATAAGTTTACATAAATACTATACATACCAGGCTATAGATGAAATTAAAACAATAAAGTTACCCTGATTATACAGCATTCTGTATTTAGTAATAATAAAAAAACACAATCATTAAAACCTTGAAAAATTTAATCTTAAGGGCACAGACCTCCTCAAAAATATCAAGTAAGTCATCTGACCATAAAAATATTGTTTACATAAACTATATACACGTCCCAAGTTATGAAGAATTCAAAGCAACAAAAGTATCCTGCTTACATGTAAGCATAGAGAAAATGAGAGGCCACATACGAGAGCATTAAAAGTCAAAGATTTTGCTTCTTACAGAGATCAGACGAACTCAAAAACAATACGCAAAATATAAACAGATTTGAATGAATACCTAAATTCCCATGTTAGATACGAACATAATGTAGAAAGTTTATTCAGAATATTGGATGAAATAGAGAATACTGAAAGAACAGATAGGTGAGCACTGAAACAAAATCTTCCAAAGTGCAGTATCTTTAATGCTAAAAAATGATTTAAAAAAAAACACCACGTACTAAGTTGGGATATATTCAGAGCATCGTCTAGTTCCAAAAACCTATTCATAAAATAGTCTATGTCATGACTGGCATAGGTCAGTAAGACTCTAATGAATTACATAAATCTACAGTACTTCATTAACCAGTTATGTATTATATATGTGTAAATGTCATATTCAAATATAGAAATTTCTTACAAACTAACTTGATATAAAATAAAGGAACTAGTCTAACATAATTCAAATTAACAAATATTCTTTATGATACAATATTTTCAATAAGGGAAGGCATCTCGCCCTCCATTATGCTGCTAAAAATAACTATTATTTTAAAAACCAAAATTGTTAAGGTCATGGAAGAAAACTTCTGCATGGAATTGAAAGAGAAAAAGGAGAGCTGCTGAAAATAGCCATAAAACTAAGCCCACGAGGGTCATCTGTCATCAATGGAGTCATTCCTTTCCATCGAACAAGATCTCTTGGAAAAGAGCCCATTCAAAAAAGTTGTTTCGAATTCTTTCTGTATATATATATATATATATATATATATATATATATATATATATATATATATATATATATATATATATATATATATATATATATATATATATATATATATATATCCATTACATATTCTTTACTGGGCTACAACCCCCCCCCCTAGCACTTAAAATCTCTTAAACTCATCTGCTTGTTGAAACTTATATATCAGGCTTTAATGCAAAACCAATTGCTTTTGAATGATTGTTAAGCATTCATTCATGAAAGGTTCACCAACAAAAGAAAACCTCTAATAATTACTTTCTAAACACTAAACATATGACTGTCAGCATTTACTACAAAATCAGTTACTTTGAAAATTACTGTACTGCTAAGTTCATTAAGCTAAAGCTCACTTATAGCTTACTAGGGAAGCAATATCTATTCAACTGTGATTATAAATATGAAATTTTCAAAAAGCTAGCAGAACCCGCTACTTGTGAATCCTGACCAAAAGATCACTAACAACTCCCTTAGAAGCAAACATCTTACATCTGTTCAAAATTAGATAGGTTTTTGAAATCATTTACTTTAAGAGTCAAAAGTTATTACATCATGAGAAGAGCTCAAGAAATTTTCCTGGAAATCAAATCTTTCCTCAACTGTTAAAAGACAAGAAAATATGTTAGCATTTATGGTAAAGCTAGTTCCTCTGGAAGTCATATCTTGCACACATAGGGGCGCAAATTCATTTAAAATGCCCATGACACTAATACCATTTAAACTCAAAGGTATATATTTTAAAAGTTTGCAAAGCAGGAATTTTTGAAGCTACTGTATATCAGTTTTTTTTCAAAACAAAGAAGGTATATACCAAGAACAAAATCATCTAAAGAGTCCTAGAATGCACATACTCTTAGAATCAGCTGTATCAAATATGATCTTATACACAGTAATCTTAATTTATATAATATTACTCTTGCATTTCCATACCAAATAATATTTTTTAAAAATCTCCTAAAAATATTTTTAAAAAATCTCCTAAAACCCTCTAGAGAGCAAACTCCCTTAACTCTTCTTTAAGATCTGAAAAACCAATTTCTCTGGAATTCACAGCCAGTATATATACTATCTAACAGCTCACTAAAAATGCCTTTAAAATTAATAACAAATCAGAGTAAACAGTCTTTCAAATTATATAGGCCTCGAAAAGGCATAACATACTACAAACAACTATTACTTTCGATTGCAATACAGTACCTGTATATAATAACCATATACTCACTACAAATGCTTAAAACTGAATCAACTAACTCTGAAATAAAAAACTGGGAGTCTCATGAAGTCAGATTGTTTTGCAGAATCAATAACTTTGGAAGTCAAGAGTCGATATGTAGACCATAATCTCATTAAAAACATCTTTCCAAAGCATATTTATATTCAACAAGGTTTCAAAAATTGGAAGACTCTTTGAGGTCATGGCTTATTAAAAAAGGAATTTACATAGAAACTCCATACCATGTAGATTCAACATAAAATCATGATCTCCTAAAATGTAAAAACTCTCACTGTTATTGAACCATGTAAGTCTCATGAAATCAAATGTTTTTGCAATGTCTGTTAGTACAGGGGTCATAAAAACACATACTTAAAGGAGCTCATCAAAAACACCTTTGAAAAGTACAAAAACACATGCTGACAATGTCTATAATGCAAAACAGGAGATTTCGTGTTGCAATAGCAACAAATATAGAGTAAAACTCAATAAAAGTGTTACAAAATCATATCTATTGCACTACATAGCACTTGAAAATTTGGAAATCCCACAAGAGTTAAACTTTTATACCCAATTAGTTTGGAACTCAATACCAGTATCTGCTCAGAATGGCATCTATTAGGTACTTAGTAATAAAAAGCAGTGATATTCATGATATTTTTAAGACGCAACATCGATCTATATGAGAGATAAAACTTGCAAGATGTAAACAAGCAAGTATATTAATAAACTTATCCGAAGGGAGAAAAACAAGCACCAAAAGTAAGACTTGCATCTTCTCTTTGATCAGTAAATAATTCATGACGTAATCAGTGACATACAATATAAAATAATATCAAAACCAAGCATATCGCCAAGAAGAATAAGCAAAAACAGAGCAGAAGTGAAAAAAAAATGGCATGAAAAACAGGGAAAGATTTTAGTGGGATAAACACGCACACAATAAATAAAAAATGACGTTTTAATTTTAATTATATATAGAGTAAGCAGCGACGCTAAATCAGATCAAAAACAAAGAAGCAAACACACTGCATTTGGATAAACAAGCACATTAACGATAACAAATTGTTCACGCTTTTCACAGACATTAAAAAATAATAACTGTGTGATAATTGTGAGAAATGTCAGACCTTCCAAAAGGAACAAGAGTAAAACATCATATAAAAACTATTTGCATTGCAAGTTAAATCTACATATATTACAAGGCATTCTCTGGGCAATAACCAATGTCAACTAAGAATTCTTAGTGAGTACATCACTGGATACTGCATATTTGTCATAAGGGCAAAGCATGCCATATCCAAGCTAACATTAATATAAGAATAACAAATTTTCTACCCAATATAACGTGTTTGTAGAAGATAAAGGAATTGCATTATGCTCTAGACAAATAGTCACCAGAATATCCATCTTCCTCTCCATTATACTACTTAAAAAGGTAATAAATTAATTATCAAATTAAAGTCAAATGACTCACATACATGGGATAGTATGAGTGTCATAAAGGTAACGGGTCAAAGTCTCATGGAGAAAGTTAAGATTAAGAATATGCTCAAGGTTTTACAATAAGTGTTGACATCCAGTGAGGTTTTGTAAGAGGTCAGAAAAATTAATTATATAGGGAATAGGTAATTTCATAATGAGGTGTTGTAAAAGGTCAAATAAAAATATATAAATATTTAGAGAGAGGCTGAATTTCTTGGCCCCTTGACTCTTCTGTTGTCACCTGTGTTCCAGGGGTTGTGGGGAAGTGAACTATGTTATCTTTCTGTACATTGCTGTATATGCAAAAACTAACGGTATTATAAGTGAAGAACTTTAATTTAAATTTTATAATGTATCTAAATCATAATAAATAGTAGTCTAATTATATATATATATATATATATATATATATATATATATATATATATATATATATATATATATATATATATATATATATATATATATATATATATATATATATATATATATATATATATATATATATAGACACTCCCCAACTTACGAAAGAGTTAGGTACCAGAAGTCTGTTCATAAGTAGAACTGTGCGTAAATTGTGTTTATAAGTAATAAAAAGTACTGAACAGTACATACATATGCAATACTGTACAGCACTAAGGCTAAAGACACTCAGCTTCTACATAAAACAAAGTATACAGCATTAATGAATATAAGTACTATAATAATGATGTTATAATACAGTACAGTACAGTAATACATGCATTGAATCACGGGTAGATAATGGGTATGTTTTTGTTTGTATCTGGGAATGTTTGTACTATGGTTGTCCGTAATTAGGAAAGCTTCTGTATAAATAAATAAATAAATAAATAAATAAATATATATATATATATATATATATATATATATATATATATATATATATATATATATATATATATACAGTATATATATATATATATATATATATATATATATATATATATATATATATATATATATATATATATATATATATATATAAATATATTGGTGCACATAAAAGTTAGGTGTCGCACATATCCTAGGATATTTGAAGGAGAGCAACACTGAGCAAATTTCCATTATAGTAAAAAAAGCCATCTTTATATAGTGCATGTCTGCAGCAATACATCATTTTTTTAAACCATTAGGTGAATTAATGCCACTACAAAGATTCAATTAGCTCAGTGCTATCACTAATTTGTATGTAGAGCCAAATCTTGTATTCTTTCATAGCATTACTACTGTATACATTGAATTGTTCAGTCAAATAAAAATAAGTATTAATAATAGAAAGAGTAGTAGACATAGTTGCAAGGATCTTGAATGGCACTAAACGCAGCTTTTTAACATATTTTCTACAGAAGGAAAACCTACATACCTGTCGTGTTTCCTTAAATTGAAGGCCAGGCCTATGCTCTTGACACAAATGGAAAAACACTACCTATTTCCTTATGCATCACACATCTGGAATAAAAATAAATTGCATTACTACAATGGTATTACACCAATTTATGGAAATGATGTCATTCAAAACAAAAATAAATATTCAATACATATACTGTGCATTACTGCAATAATGGTAGGAACTAAAGAAGTGATACTAGTTACAAATAACAGAATATATAGAGAACTGGAGGAACATATCCATGCCAGCCTGGTAATACTGTAATGACCAGGGAAGAAGTCTTAAAATATAATAATAATAATAATAATAATAATAATAATAATAATAATAATAATAATAATAATAATAACAATAATAACTTAAATATACTGTATATGGAATAGGTGATTCCATATGAGGTGCTGTAAAAGGTCATACAAAAAGATCTAAATATTTAGAGAAAGGCTGAATTTCTTGGCCCTCTTGACTCTTCTGTTATAATCTGTGTTCCAGGGGTTGGGGGGAAGCAGTCAAGTGAACTATGTTGTCTTCCTGTACATTGCTGTATATGCATAAGCTAACAGTATAATAAGTGAAGAACTTTAATTTAAACTTTATACTGTATCTAAATCATAAAAAATAGTTGTCTAAGCATATTTCATATAATATATATATATATATATATATATATATATATATATATATATATATATATATATATATATATATATATATATATATATATAGGCACTCCCCAACTTCCGAAAGAGTAAAGTAATAGAAGTCTGTTCGTAAGTTGTATTTATAAGTAAATAAAAGTACTGTACAGTACATACATATGCAGTACAGTACAGCACTAAGGCTATAGACACTACACTACTACTTAAAACATAAAGTATACAGCATTAATGAATATAAGTACTATAATAATAATGCAATAATACAGTACAGTACAGTAATACATGCACTGAATCATGAGTAGATAATGGCTAAGGTTATCGTATTTGTGAATGTTCGTAACATAGTTGTCTGTAATTAGGGGAGCTTCAGTGAATAAATAAATATATATATATATATATATATATATATATATATATATATATATATATATATATATATATATATATATATATATATATATATATATATATATTGGTGCACATAAAGGTCAAGTGTTGCACGTATCCTGGGCTATTTGAAGGAGAGCACCACTGAACAAATTTCTATTATAGTCAAAAAAGCCATCTTTAAATAGTGCATGTCTGAAGCAATATACCATTTTTTAAACCATTAGGTGAAAAAACATGGCTATGAGTAATATGACCATATACTTCCTAATGCCACAACACAGATTCAATAAGCTTAGTGCTATCATTAATATGTATGTAAAGCCAAATCTTGTATTCTTTCATAGCATTACAACTGTATACATATAAGTGTTCAGTCAGATAAAAATAAGTATTAACAGTAGTAAGAGTGGTAGTCATAGTTGCAAGCATCTTGAATGGCACTAAATACAGCTGCTTATCACATTTTCTGAAGAAGGACTACCTACATACCTGTCTTGCTTCCTTAAAATGAAGGCCAGGCGCATGCTTGACACAAATGAGAAAACACTAGCTGTTTCCTTATGCGTCACACATCTGGAAAAAATGTATTCCATTACTACAATGGTATTACACCAGTTCATGGAAATGATGTCATCCAAAACAGAGATTAACATTAAAAAACATACTGTGCATCAATAATACCAGGATCTAAAGAAGTGAAACTAGTTACAAATAACAGAATATATCTAGAACTGAACATATTCTTTCATTTACTCACGCAATGCCAGCCTAGTAATAATGCCATCTCCAGGGCATAAATCTTAAAATATAATAATAATAATAATAATAATAATAATAATAATAATAATAATAATAATAATAATGTTGTTGTTCCGGCTTTACGTCACGGACTCCCTTTTCTACCAAGGGCTAGGACGGTTGCCTTCTTGCAAAGGACTTGTTTTGGCAGATGTAATCGTTACTCTGAGTGCATGCCCTTGCTAACCTCAGACCATGATGGGGCGCGAAATCTCGACCTAATGCCTCAGAGTCGGGGACGCTACCGCTTGAGCCACGGCAACTACTATAATAATAATAATAATAATAATAATAATAATAATAATAATAATAATAATAATAATAATAATAATATATGACAACAGTAGACTGCTAAAGAGCAAAGTTAATGTTACCAAAACACCCCACAAGTTGACCAACATCAGATTATATATTTTTGCCAAGTGCTGAAAGAATCTGACCCTTATCTTAGTTACAGTAGCTTTGTTTCAATACTTTCCCCATCCCCAATCATGGTTAGGGGGCACTGCTCAGTAAATACATACATACATATAAATAATCATAAAAAAAAAATGGAAGCAACAAAACATGCGAGCCAATGTTCTGCAACAGATTTGAAAGAAGTAAAACATTTCATAATTACATAAATGTTTACAAAACTGTAATACTGAATTCTGCATAATGACTACGGAAGTGTAAACATAGTAACTAAAACTATACAGAGCACAAAAATTTTTTATATTACTTTTAACTCTAAATATAAACTAAAGTGCAATATTTCGTTGTGTAAAAGATAACAAATACTGTGAAATACTGAATGGGAATTTTGGATGAACTCATTGTGGAGAATGGAAATTTTCTCAAACTAATTTTTATGGATGAAGCCTTCCTATTTCTGGTAATGATAACCTGAAAAAGTTGTCATCCAAAAAGAGGCAAGCCAATGCTAGGCTGTAAAGAACAGGATTACAGTGTTGTTAGAAGGCAAAGATTCAGAGAATTACTGATGATCTTTTGTGACTAGGCACAGTGAAAGCATTAGTGGATCCAAAAGAATAATAAGCATTTATTTCTTGTCTATTATAGAAGCAATAAGAAGGCATAATGACCCAACAGGTTTTTCAAGATGCCCTTCAGATATGCCATGCAAGTAATATGGAAATGTACTGATTGGCAGAAAAAAATGACTTCCATATTTCGTTCAACCTCGATAATGATCATGGCCATCTTTTAATGATGAAGTGCATCTTATCATCAATAAGTTCCTCTCAACACGACCTCTTAGATATAAGAAGTTATTGCAGCAAATACAGCCAATAACATTAAACATCACTGCAGAGGCTATATTGCTTTAATGAAGGCAGGTAAATGCAGAATACTGATACATACATGTGATATGGTGACTGAGTAAAATAAAGTCTTTTATGCCAAATAATTCTGATTTCACTAGGCAGTAGCATAAGATTATGGAATATAAAAAAAATAGCCATCAAAATTAAAATCTCAAGAGATTTGATAAAATTCTACTTTTACAACAGAATGAATTTGAGACCAATATGAGCATTTCCCAAAACCATCAACATTCTAACCACAGCCTGGCCAAGACAATCTAAATAGTGCAATACAACCAAATAATTTTGGTTGACTTCACTGATAATCTACAAGTATGCAACCCAACCCAACTTAAGCAAAACTTCAAGGGGTAATAGTGCAATAATACCCTATTATTTAGGTTTAGTCTAAAGATTACAAACAAGCATGCAACCCAACCTAACCCCTCCTAACCTAGCCTTTAAGGTGTAAAAGTGCAACAATACCTAGTCATTTAAGTTATACAGTGTAATCCAGCCTCTGCGTAATGAGTGCGATAACTCTACATACAGAGTCAATTTTATTTCAGTTTACTGATTATCAAGACAGCAGCAACCCATTGTAACCGAAACTCACCTAATGCAACCTCCCAGATGTAATGGGAAAGTAACATCAAATCATTTTAGTTACAGATGACCAGCAATTAAGCAACCTATCCTCATACAACCCATATTAGCCTAGTCTAACCCTCGAGGTGTCATTGTGCAATAAAACTGATTTTGATTTTAATTTACATAATACCAACATGTAAGCAACCTAACCTCACCCAACCCAACCATCTGGGCGCAAAAGTGTGATAACATAATTTTGGCTTCATAGATAACCAGCAAGCAACCTAACCTAACCAACCCAACTTAGCCTAAGCCAACCTTCGAGCTGTAAAGGTGTAACAATTTTGGTCTTCAGTTATAGCTTTTTCAATACATAAACTTTCGAGGGGCAACATCCCAATAATACCGGATAATTTGGGTGTCACCTCAACACTGAAAACATTAGAACGACGTCATATATTATAGATAAAAATAAAAATTCATTCGGTTTTAAAATTAACAATGACTGTAATAACCTTTGATAGTGATCCACTTCCATTTGTGAGTAGCATTTCTTAACAATCCGTACGGAAATGTCACGTAACCACATCGAAATCATCTTAATTCACTGATAATACATCAACCACTGAAAATCACCTGATGTTGCAGATCTAGTTGACAGCGCTGAGGATGATGTGTCTGAACACGGCTAATTCTGGTTTTATCCTCCTTAATTGGTACTACAAGACATATTTGATTTTACACCTCATTATTTGCCTAAAAAGGTACGAAATATTAAAAATATATATATATATATATATATATATATATATATATATATATATATATATATATATATATATATATATATATATATTTGAAGTAGATCCTAAATAGAGGAAAAAAATAAACACATACAGGAAAAAAAGAGCCAAATATATTTTTCGTACGTAGCCATGACGTCATAACGTCATCAGTATTGAAATATCTAAGAATTTCGAATTTGAGAAAATTAGAAATTAATTTCAAAGACATAGATAATTTTACAGTTTTTAAGTTTCCTTATTGTAAATGATTGTCTCTTGTATATACAATTTCTATAAATATTTTGACATGCACTTTATGAAATTTATGAAAAGCTAAATAATTCCATAATCATATTTTTGTACATTTAGTAACAATGACTGTCAGAGAGAGTCTTGTTTACTGAATAATGAGACACTTAAATTGGTTTTCTATTGATTTTCAAGGTTTTTTCATTTTTTATATTGCTAAAGTGCAATTATTTTCTTGCGGGATATATACATACATACATATACCCTGGCTGTTTCCCCCTTAAATTGGGGGGTAGCCGACATCAAGAAAGGAAAGTTTGGGGAGAAGTTATTCTCCCCTCTACTCCCCCTCTTCTTTGACGTCTCGCAGGAGATTGATACAAGGGGGGGATTCCTAGTCCCCCCGCCCCGTCCACTTTTAGTCGCCTTTTACGACACGCAGGGAATACGGTGAGGCTATTCTTTGATATTGTGCCCGCCCCATAGGGCATATATATATATATATATATATATATATATATATATATATATATATATATATATATATATATATATATATATATATATATATATATATATATGAGGCCTATATCAGTACTTACAGCACAGGTAGTATCTCCAATCGTGTTAAGACCTTGGTCTATTTTGTTCCTCCTCGCTGGCGACAGCATACCCCCCTTGCCTCGCACCACAAGCTCCTGCTACTCCTTTGCCCATAGCTTCGCCCATATACTGAATCATACAGATGACACACATCTTTTTACCGGCACATATTTCCTGTGCATATAATAATAATACCTAACCTACCTCATTAAAGAAATCACCCACCCACTTGGCAACCATTAAAACAATCATTAATGGCAGGCCAAAAGTAATGTTGCCCACAGCTTCCATTAATATGACCGTCAGGCTAAGCGTCATTCTAACAACACCGCCCAACATGGCTCCTGCACCTACTAATGCATATTTTCCTTCGTCGACCCACTCCTGTAGAATAAAAACTTTTAAAACAAAATTATTACACAGGCAAGTAAACAGAAACATACAAAATATGATATATGAAGCGGCTGCCAGACGTGTGCGAATCGGCTATTTGAGAGAAATAAATTATTAACCCTTTCAAGAAGACTCACAATAAATATTGTCATTATAATAATTGTATCTGTTACTGCATACATGTGAATGAATAAAAATGTGATATACTGGAACAATCTAATACTGGCAGTGTTCGGCACGTGTCTTTTAACATATTCATGTATTTATCATAAGTAATCCTAATAATGCCATTTCATGCAAATAAGGGAATGCCTGTATGCACACGTCCTTCAAACTTAAAAAAAAAAATCTAGTAACTATTCGATAAATAAAATAAAAATAAAAATAATCCAGCATACGTAGAGGAAAAAGAGGAATTAAAGACGAAATTTTCAAATGTATCATTCAAAAATATATAAGATATTTAAATGTGCTGTATACAGTATCTCCAAGTACTGGAAATAAATTATTATAATGTTAATTGAAGAGTAATGGTACGGCGCGCGCGCTCGTGTGCGTGTGTCCTCAATGTATCAAAAAGCCTTGATAGCCATCCCTTGGCGTTCTATGAATTTTTCCAGTATATCTCTTTGAGATGATTACTGTGACATACGGGGAATGCACAAGAAAATTTTCCCTTTCAGTCGCCTTCTACTACTACTACTACTACCACTACTACTACTATTATTATTATATATATATTATATATTATTACCATATATTATTGTTATTATTATTATAATTATTATTAATATCATAACATCAAAAACAACAAGAATAATAATAATATCAATAATAATAATAATAATAATAATAATAATAATAATAATAATAATAATAATAATAATAATAATAATAATGGTAATAATAAAATAGGTATCATTTGAAAGACCCTTGCGTCTTTGTCGGCCTCAATTATATAATTAAGATCTGAGGCAGAGATGATGGAAGCTCTTAAGCAATAAAATACCACTATAGGTCTCAAATAATAAGTGAAAATTCATATTTGTTAACATATGTAAATACACATTATTTAGAAATTTTAGTCAATTCTTTATATCATTGTGCATATTCTGAATAAATTTACTATGGAAAGCAATGTCTGGCTCTCTCCAAGAAATATCTAATACAGTACTATGTTTATTTTCAGACATTTTTACCTGACTACCAAATTCTGAATTCTACCGAGAATAAATGCCTATAGTATTGATAAGTGAAGTAAGACCAAAACAATGCACATACAGACACAGAATTACATTGGAGAGAACCAATTTCAAAATTCATATGATTTATAACACTGCAATTCCTCTTCTCAAATTCAAAACATCAGCATATCTGTACATTTACAATTCAACTAATAAGAATAATTTGCTGAGTTCATTTACAAGATTGTAAATTGTAATAGCAATAACATCACTAAATAAGAACCAAATATAAAAGAAAATTTATACATTCATGAAAAATCATTAAAATATTTATGGATTTGGATTTGAGAAGCTCACAAACTAATTAATATGGTAACTATGCAGCCACCTGAAATGAACTCAGACTGAGATGAATTAATTTTTCTGGAAGTAACATTAATACAGTATATAATAAAATGTCTAAAGGTTTAAATTATGACAATACTTCAGATATATAATTTACAACAACAATATAAAATTGCTATTAAAAGAGATGAGTCATTTCAGAAGGCTTTGAAGCAGAGTATGGTCAGAGATGCTATACTCCAGTGTAAAATTTTGATGGTGTTGATTGAAGTTCCGTTTATACTAACATCTCGATGGTATGGAGCCAAGGATCACTGCAAATGGAAGGTGTTTGTAGTTATGTCATGAAATATTTCATGAAAGATGTGCCCATGTGAAAAATAAATGGATGAACAAAACAGACCGTAATATATATATATATATATATATATATATATATATATATATATATATATATATATATATATATATATATATATATATATATATATATATATATATATATATATTAGAAAAGTTACAGTAGACACCGTGGCTCAAGCGGTAGCGTCCGCGATTTTGAGGCGTCAGGTCGAGGTTTAGCGCCCCGTCACGGTCTGAGGTTAGCAAGGGCATGCACTCAGGGTAACGATTACATTTGCCAAAACAAGTCCTTCCCAAGAAGGCAACAACCCTAGCCCTTGATAGAAAAAGGGAGTCCGTGATGTAAAATTGGAACATTAGAAGAGATACATAGAAGATTGTTTTATTTAGCTAGTTACGAAGTGACCAGTGACCCTGCATGATAAGGTGCATATCTAGAAAAACAATCTTATCTAAGACGTAGCTGCCGATGCGTGATTTTCTAGCTGGCACAGCCACGGTACTCGAGCGCTAGAACGATCGGAGATCGGCCAAGGAAGGCGAGGTGTTGTGATTGTGCGGTGGTTGCCGGCTTTCTTGAGAGCAAAAGTTCGATTTAGCTACTGATGTGACTATAACCTTTCATGATTTGATGAATAATTTTGAAAACTTTCTTTAACTCCACTTTCGTAAAATATTTAAAAAATCAAAATACCAATACTCTATCTGCTGTTTTCATTTTATCATGCTTTAATATGTTTTAGATATTTATTTTGTATTTTTATATAACGTTTGTGATATCTCACAAATATCCTTGCCATTTATGATCCTGCACCAGTCATTACAATTTGATGCAGAACATAAGTGCTCTGGCGAGAGAATGCATTCGCCTCAGTTTCACGTGTTAAAGACCCACTACTTATCCCTCTTTCTCTCCATTATGCGGATTAAAAGCTCATTATTTCCATTTTTGATATGACCTCATCACTCTCAAACACACGAGATAATAAAACTGTGATGAGAATTATAGGCAATGCTTATAACATGAAAAAAATATAAGTAGTAAACAAGAACCTTGGGTCTCCGAAGTTAAAGTTTTCAAGGCAAGCAATGACATTGCTTGATGCTGACTTTGAGGTTGGAAAGATGGATATAGTTAGTAGTCGCGATATTATGTGAGATTTCGTGAGAAACATAGTTTTACAACTTGAGTATGGAACACGTGCACTCTTGACTTTATTGAGTAGTGACATTAGCAATATTAGATGATATATATATATATATATATATATATATATATATATATATATATATATGTGTGTGTGTGTGTGTGTGTGTGTGTGTGTGTGTGTGTGTGTGTGTGTGTGTGTGTGTGTGTGTGTGTGTGTGTATACTTACCTCATTGTACTTACCTAATTGTGTTTATGGGAAAGAGCCCAAAGCTCTTATCTTCCCGTCTCCTGATCGGTTCCATTTTAAACTTAGTGATACTTATCATACCTGTCCTTAAAACTATGGATTGAGATAGAATTAACTACCTCCTCGCTTAGTGTGTGTGTGTGCGTATGTGTAATTACCTAATTGTAATTATCTATTTTTGCTCATGGAAATAGCTCTATGATCGTAACTCCCCGTCTCCTGGTTAGCTCCAAATTTATACTCAAAGCTAATTATCATACTTGTCCTTAATACAATCAATGCAGTGTGTGTGTGTGTGTATGTGTAATCAATCCCGGAATAGGCCCATGATGTCATTTTCCTAATCTAGTGTTGTGGCAAAATGTAGGTGCTTAATGGGAGATTGAGGCACAATAAAGGTAACCTATTCTAACTTATTCTAACTGGACACTGAAGTTTGTATGCAACAGATATTTGAATTGAGGTTGAATGCAGGTGTTAGTGGAACGGGGTACATTAGGTGTTTATTCTGTGATTGATCCTATAAGCACTATATATATATATATATATATATATATATATATATATATATATATATATATATATATATATATTTTTTTTTTTTTTTTTTTTTTTTTTTTAATGAGTGCGACACCGGGGACAGGCAGAAACTGCCCTCATTAATAAAGGGCCAGGCACGAGAAAATTCCAAGACGAAGCAAAAGAAAAAGGTTAAGGACAAGGCAGAGATAAGGCAATGTCACACAAAGGAAAACGACAGACAGAAAAAAGCAGTCAAAGTACAGAGGACCCAGAGATATGGAGGACTAGGCTCTGAGATGACGATAGATCTGCTTTTTGAGGGATGAAAGGTCATAAGAATTAGAAAAGACAGAAGGAGGAAGAGAGTTCCAGAGTCTGGAGGTAGATGGGAAGAAGCAGTCGCTGCACCGACCAATCCGCGAGCTACAAATCTCCACACAGTACCTATGAGGTGAGGCCGCTTGGCAAGTGTTATGCGGCCTCGGCAGTGGAGGAGGGATGTAACTCGCCAACTCATCAGAGCAGCGATGGAAGTAGTAGCGATAGAAAAGCGAAAGGGAAGATACCTTACGGCGAAGAAAGAGAGAATCCAGATTAGAAGTAAGAGAAGGATCATTAATGAGTCTGACTGCCTTAGATTCAACCCTATCAAGAAGATAAGTGAAGGAAGAAGCACCCCAGATGTGTGAGCAGTATTCTAAGCAGGGACGGATAAGACCTTTGTAAATTTTAAGTAACTGCAAAGAGGAAGAGTAATGACGAAAACGAAACAAAACCCCCAATTATTTGGAGGAAGATTTAGAAATTTTGATTATGTGATTCCTCCAAGACAAGTTAGAGGCTATATGGATTCTTAATATGTTGATAGAGTTAAGAGGGTAAATTTCATAAGTTTCAAAGACAACAGGGTTATCAGGAGGAGAAGAAGATAAGCCAGAAACTGT
>JAXCGZ010008322.1:27500-41838 GCA_037179515.1 Halocaridina rubra
ATAATAATAATAATAATAATAATAATAATAATAATAATAATAATAATAATAATGTGCTGTCATTTCTGGCGATGAAAGTACTTAGTTTTTTAGCCATAATTGATAATAAAACATATTTATTGTGCTGACAAAGACTGCTAAGAAATTACTTCGCCAAAAACATTAATTTTCGACAAACAAATAATAATAAGTACAATAATAAAGTAAATGCACTTCTTTAATTCTTATTTCAGATATAAATTCTCATATTGTCTTGGAATGATAAAAACAATGATAAGTACTTATCATATTATCTGAAACCTTATCGTTACTGCCAGATGAGCATATCACCTTTTATCCCCTCTTGAATTAGTTGCTCTCATACCGAGATAAGGATCTACTACAGTAATTGATGTCACATGCAACAATGTGTTCCTATTTATGGAGCTCTCCTGAATACAAATATTCTCCTCTCGAAATGTGACATCTCTCCCGAAACTGATGTCATTTAATCAGAAAGAGACCCATTTCATTATTATCCGCAAAACAACTCAAAATATATCATTCTCTTGACGAACTGAGCCTCCCGCTGGAGCTGACATCGCTCAGTCAGCATGAGACCCATTTCTGCATAGCTCGGGTATTCATTCTGTATACCTCTTGTCTACATAAAACTCTCAGGTCGAAATGAGACACCTCTCCCAGAGATAAAGTCATTCAGTCCGCAAGAGTTCCACTACGTCATTATCTACAAAGTATTTCTAAACATTTATCTCATATTTGATGCTGGTCTTGGAGAGGCAAGTCTTTGATGTGCATGATACTGAAGGCGGGTAATCAGTGGGTTCCCGCTGGAATTGCTTTCATATATTGTTGAAGGTATGTCTTAGATCTAGGACCTGGACTAATTTGATACGTATAAAGCACAGTTTTGTATATGAGTGTGACACCGGGACAGGCAAGAAAACTGCCCTTATCAATAAAGACCCGGGCATGAAGAAAACATTAAGACTAAGAAAAAGTAAAAGGTTGAAGACAAGACAGAAGAGGTAATGATACAACATAGGAAAAGGACAGGCTAAAAGAATAGTCGAAGTACTTAACAGGTGTTAAGTACATAAAGCATTTCAATATTCTTCTCTTTAATTGTTATGGCTTTAATTAATTGACCGGAACGAATATGCACAATTAAAGAGCAAGTAATCACACACAATTAATTTTCAGGAATTTAGTTTATTTTAGTTATATATCATCGTTCTACAACTTTGAAAATTAAGTTACTATACCGAAATGGTTTGATATTCTTTTCTTTAATTGTTATGGCTTTAATTAATTATACGGAATGAATATTCACATTCAAATAGCAAGCAATCTCATGCAATTAATTTTCAGGTATTTATTTTTTCTTAGTTTTATAACATCGTTCTACAACTATGAAAAGTCATCTACTAGACCGAAATGGTTATTACAAAAAGCGTACGAATCCTAGTGCCTTTAGAAGTCTCTGGGACAGCTAGAGCTCACCTGCTTGCTGATTCAACCAAAACAAAGTTTTTCAGTTCCACCTCATACCTAAGTAAATCATACCTAAGCTATTTAATGTTGCTTATTGATTAAAATTATGTACTGGCGGATAGAAATCCTATCTTTAAGAAAATTTTGGGTAACTCAGTGGCCAGCTGCAGAAGCTCCAATAAAGACTTCCAAATTCTTTCCACATGTTACCAACGTTCTCTGTCTATGAACAAGACCCACCCAAAGTATTTCAAATATTACCCCTACAGGCTTTCCTGGAAACAATACTAATGCGGGGAAGCTTTACAAAAGTGGTTATTTCCAGGAGTGAGAGTTTTAACCACCCTTTGGGACAGTTTGCTAAATGAATTCCATTTACTTCAATGCTGACCCAAAAGAGAATTATGGGGTCCGCATGGGTAAACGTACTTTACTGACGTTTAGTTTTTGCTTTTAATTTCTTTATACAATAAGATTTTGCCATGAGTGGTGGGGTACTGGCACACAATGCTGCAATTATTTTTCTTTATCATTTTTTTTCTCTCAGATGAATTAGTTGGTTGGTAAAGAATAATACTCAGAAAAGCCTCTCTACAGACAATAAAAATGAACCTGCTTGGCTCTAGTATATACCTGAGTTTCTTTCATGTAAAAAACCTTCCTCTCTCTACTCACAAGATTATTTCACGTAAGATAACATATCTTCATACTTTAATGTGTTTGAACAGATATCTATAACTAAAATATTTTTAAACTGCCATGAAAATTATATATTTTCTAGGAATATCACACGCATACATATCCACTTCAGAGCTGTTTTTAATAGGAAGAACAAAAACAGGTATTTTATATAATTTCCATTTAAACATCCTTGCATAGCATACTCATATCTTGAATAATACGAGTATAACAACGCCTGCAATGCCATATTCTCAAAGGTAAAAAGATGTAGAAAGAAACGAGATAAAGTGTATTTTAAGCAGAAAAATATCTCGCTGAAAAAATACAGTCTCTGAGCATCAATTTTGCTACTAAGAAGTAATATCACTCATAATTCCTTTGCCAATTTCTCATGTTAATCTTTTGGCATCATACACTAATAAACCTAAGCACAATAACTGGTATATCAATCGCACTGACAGACAGTTTCGCTGATAATGATGTCTTTCATACCCTACAAAAGCCAATAACGATCCATTCAATATAATTGGACAAAGAAAAGTTATCTTTCTACTCCTTAAGAAAACCATCAACAAATTGTGTTAATAACGTATTTCATAGGAATTAACGATATTGCATATCATACTAAAAAAACAAAACTAGATCTCAAGCAAGTTAAGAAAGCTAAGAAGTTATAATGTCGTGTTAACAATGATTATTAATGTTATCGTCGTTTCCTTTTTAATCAAATTCTCAAATCAGTGTCCTTGGCTTTATAGGAGATTTTACTATGTAGTTTTTCTTAAAAATAAAACTGAAACAGCATTTTCTAATACATATCATTTTTATATTTTATCAAAACAAATCAATGACTTTACTAAGGTTATGTACTGCTTACACGGATTGGTGCCACTTTCGCTTGTTATCTATGTGTCATGAATCTAATTCCTAACCTAAACTAGCCTAACCCAAACTAACCTAGTAGATATTTTTTCCTTGTAGAAAATAAAAGGAAGTAGCACCCACGGGTTTCAATGGAATAACTGTAATATTCCTTGCCATTCGGACGAATTTCCAATACCATTACAACAGCGTGTATATAATCATTACTAAAGCCAAGACAAATTAATATTAATAAGGCCATTAAACACTGTGTAGCCAAATTTGGTAAGAATTACACGCTTGCTTTTCATGCCATACAAGTGAGCTTCCAGCAACATTTTCTACCAAGGATTGAGTTATACGTAGAAGACCATGTTTACAAATATTACCAAAACATACTGAATTCACGTTAATGATGTCCTTAATACACTCCGTACCCAATCTTAACATGATGTGCAAGTATCAAATTTTCCATGCCATACAGGTGAACTTTCAACATTGTTATGAAAAGGGCTTAGTTATTAGAACAATGTCGTGTTTACAACTCTAACGAAACTCTAAATAAATTCGTTGTGGTAAAGTAAATTAACACTGCCTACACAATTTTAACAGGAATTTCTCTCAGTTGATATTCATGCTATACAAGTGAGAGATCAATAGCAATGAAAGACGAATTTTAGTTATAATACTCTGTTTACGAGAAAGGATTCCTGTTCATTGTCTAACGATGTAGGATTAGTGCCAATTTGTGCCATGTTAGGCGGAAGTTCATTCTAATCTACTTGTTTGCGAGATGTGGCTTCAATTCTAATGGGCTTCATGTACTAATTTTGAACAGAGAAAGTTGATATATATATATATATATATATATATATATATATATATATATATATATATATATATATATATATTAGAGTAGTCACCGTGGCTCAAGCGGTAACGTCCGCGACTCTGAGGCGTCAGGTCAAGAGTTCGTGCCCCGTCACGGTCTGAGGTTAGCAAGTGCATGCTCTCAGGGTAAGGATTACATCTGCCAAAAGAAGTCCATTGCAAGAAGGTAATCGTCCTAGCCCTTGGGAGAAAAGGGAGTCCGTGAAGTAAAACCGGAACATATATATATATATATATATATATATATATATATATATATATATATATATATATATATATATATATATATATATATATATTAGACAGTAAATTAAGAAAATTTTATATAGATTATGAGCTCTCTCTTTCTTTCTTTCTATCTATCTATTTTGATATATATATATATATATATATATATATATATATATATATATATATATATATATATATATATATATATATATATATATATAATATATATAATATATATATATATATATATATATATATATATATATATATATATATATATATATATATATATATATATGAGAAGTACAATCAAAAGATATGTAATTTTAATAAAGTATTAAGTTTAGAAGAAATTTTTCCAGCACTGACCCTAAAACATATTTTTGCTCATATATTCCGAATCAATTAACCTAATGAAATTAACAGAACTTCTCGTAAGTCACTATTTGTTAATTATAAAAGCTTACTTATATATACATAAATTATCTGCTGATGATTTAAAATGATGACGGTGCATATAAAAGCAAATTTAATTTATATTTTACTGATTGACATCTAAATGCATTCATTTATTGATCATAATTATCCTTAATATTTATCCAGATTCATAACATAATAGATAAATCCATCGCTTTTTTATGTCTCAGTAATTTGAATAATGCATAGTTACAAAAAATTAAGTTACCTTTTGGAATTGGACTTTCTTTTATGGAGTTGGGTGGGTTTTATTCTATTGATGTGTTGAGCAACCTCTGTTTCCCATATTTTATTCACCCTTTCTTTCCTCCCCTCAATTTTTTTCTTTCTGTTTTGGAGGTGGTTGGATTCAATCTCAGTATCCTCAGCCACCCATTATTTTCTTTTTCTCTTTTTCTGCATTTTCTTTCTCCCTTCGCCTAAGGTGTGGGGGGGGGGGACAGGAATACAAACTCCGAGTATCCTCAAATGCCAAAAAATGACTGAATGGGGGGTGGGTGGGTGAAGAGAGGGACAGAGATTCCTCCGGTTGTATTTTCCTCCCACGACGAGTGAAGGTTTCGCTATGACTCAGGCAATCCCATTATAAAGGGAAATTATAGCCTCTGTACATAGATAGATAGATAAATAGATAGATAGACGGATAGACCAAACTTCATCATTATTATAATAAACATGCTTAGTAATTTTAAAGCTTAATTAACAGCATCTTAATTATCAGTAACAATATGACATACAGTACCACTAATTATTAACCGTTCACTTAAAAGCAATCATATTTTGCAGGGGTCAGGGACTAAACCTCTAATTAACGACTGAGACTATCAGTATTATAAGTTACCTGATCAGTTAGGCAATTAACAGTGTCTTAACAGTTAATATTATTACACTTACCAGTCATCTTATATACGCATCTAAAAGCAACATTTTTATAAAATGTTGACTAACTAAAACCTAAATTACTAGCCATAACTATCCCGAACATCATTCAACAAGCACTTAACTGACAGCAATAATTAATTTGGGAGTTTATCTAATATTTCATTGATTACCTCCAGACTTTGAAATGCATTATTAATTGAGACCCTCATTATCGTAATGAATTATCGGTATTATTACAGTTCATTCTTAATCCCTGCTAGGACTGATCACCAGGAATTAATGTACCAGTTACAGTGATCACTGATTGCACATTTACGAGATATGTTTACATGGTGGGCAAATGAATTACGAAAACGTACAGATCAACACTCATATACACACGCAAATTTTATATATATATATATATATATATATATATATATATATATATATATATATATATATATAATATATATATATATATATATATATATATATATATATATATATATATATATATATATATATATATATATATATATATATATATATATATATATATATATATATATATATATATATATATATATATATATATATATATATATATATAGACAAACATGAACCCAATATTCTTATTCTTTCAAGAATTAAATCTCTTTCTCTCTCTCTCTCTGATGTCTTTGAAATGCAAGAGGCGAAATCTCTTTTCGTGAGCTCCAAGTGAAATAAGGAAAGCCACAAAAGCTTGCTTCTCCATCAATGGAAATCCCCCCCCCCCCATATCCTTAGCACTTCACTGAACTTTCTTGATCTTGATGACCTCATTATTTCAGAAATGCTGTCTAGGGCAGAGGACGTGGGAGAGGCCAATGGATATAGCTGATGATGATTTTTTTTTTAAATGTATACCTAATCGTCTATTATGAGTTACTTTATATCATAAATTTCTCTAGTGACAATTCTTTTCTGGGTGCTAAGGGCTCTTATTATTATATTCACGGTGATAAAATGTTTCATTATGGTTTAATTTGTTTTCAGTGAAGAAGAAAGTGGGTGTTTCATAAAGTACTTTCAAAATAATTTAATGCAGTGCATTTTCTTTTAATTCTCTGACGATGTAACTTTAGTTATAAAGCTCTTGTATGATGTAAATTTAAGTATTATTTCTACTTTTTTTTTTGGCATTCATTTAAGGCTCTTTGATGACTCCTTTTTTCTATATAATTGTCTACTGATTTTATATTGGACGAGAGAGTTACTAGACGACCACAGTTACCTTTATATTGTACGTACTATTTCGATCAATTTATTAACACCTCTAATGAAGTACATACTGAAGGAATTAATTGCAAAAACTATGAGTTAGGCAAGAGAGAGAGAGAGAGAGAGAGAGAGAGAGAGAGAGAGAGAGAGAGAGAGAGAGAGAGAGTAATGTGAACATAGACATTCAGCAGTGTGTTTATTGGGCAGCCCTAACAATTACATGATCTCTGACAAATTGATCGGGACAACCCCATTAAGGATCTCTGATTACAACAGCTTCTATTACATTAGTGGGATAGGTGTAGCACTTGCAAAAAGGGCGAAGTTAGGCACTGCCGGACACAGAAAGAAAACTGAAACTTTGCTCCCTCAAATACTTTTTGTCTCGTTGTGTTGTTCACGTGCTGTATTCAGTAACATATAAAACATCTAGTACATGAAAAACAAGACATAGAAAGTTTGGCAAAACCTTGCAGAGGAGGTTGAACCAACTCCTTCTGCAACAACACTTCTCGCTCCAGTTGTGGCCATTCTTCTGCTTTAAACGAGATACGATATTTTGTGAAAAATGGGGCCGAGGAAGTTGAATCCTTACTAAATTATAACTTGTTACTGTTATGGCAATTCTCCTGGCTTCCATGCATATAATAAAGGAATATTTCGCACGGGGTGAGCAGCAAGGCTAATTGATTATTTTGACAATTGGAGGTCTCCCTGCTGTGTGAGGAAAAAAATACCTAAATGAAGATAATATGGAATAGGATCTTGAAGACAATGGGCAGCCATTGGAAACTGACTTGGAGAAAGCTTTATTTCGCTAACGCCACGGAAACAGAAGAACACAGAAGAGAAGTTGTACATCTCGAGATAAAGGAGAACAATAGAACACAACAATCAATGGGTTCGATTCTAGTCTTCAACTCTCAAAATTAAAGAAGCCCTTTTAGATGAGTGCTTTTATTTATTGCAGTTTAAATGTCTTTTCTCAAATGGCTTTTTACAACATGCTAAGAGTGGATTCAAAGATGGACTGTTGAAGCTACAAGCAAAGTTATCAAGTTGAAAGCTATGTTTCAATAATAATAATAATAATAATAATAATAATAATAATAATAATAATAATAACAATACTAATACTAATAATAATAATAATGATAATAATAATAATAATAATAATAATAATAATAATAATAATAATAATAATAATAATAATAATTAATAATAAAAATAATGATAACTATTATTATTATTATTATCATTATCATTATTAAACTTTAAACATGCAGCTACACAGTCCCAACCTTGAATTCACTCATATCATGTTGTAAAAAGCCCCTGTCGGCTAACCAGAATTGGTGAGTACATTAGACATATGGGAACAATGATGGAAGGGTATCTAAACAAGATGGGATTTCGGAAACAAGAGAGCTTATCTACAAAACACACACACACACACACACACACACACACACACACACACACCAAGCTTGATTTTTAGGTCGGGGGTTCGAGGCCAACCACGGTCTGAAGGTAGAAAGGGCATTCACTTAGGGTAACGGTCATACCTGCTTAAATCAAAGTCCTCCGCAAGAAGGCACTATCACAGCTCTTATTAGAAAAGTGAGTCCGTGACTTGAAAACGATCAATAATAATAATAATAATAATAATAATAATAATAATAATAATAATAATAATAATAGTAATAATAATAATAATAATAATAATAATAATAATAATAATAATAATAATAGTAATAATAATAATAATAATAATAATAATAATAATAATAATAATAATAATAATAATAATAATAATAATAATAATAATAATACAAACAGAGCACTTAGAATCCCAAGAAAATAATTAATCTTTGCTTACTATGGCAATTATAGTTAAAACACGTCACAAATGCATAAATGATACAAATAATAATAATAACAATAGGAATAATAATAATGATAAAATAAAATATTTTTATTTCATAAAGCATCCATTGTATATTAATACAATAAATATAAGGAGTAAAAAAATAGACATAATGCAAAAATATCATATGATCTAAGAAAATTATCACAGTATTTTTCTGCAAGGTATACATCCATATAACTTAGACCCCCCCCCTCCACTCTTTTGGTATACATTGAACATTAATCCCCCCCCCCAGGCGATAAAGGCGGGAGGGGTGTATTTCACTGCAAATATCACAATTTATTGCTTTTGTTTTGGACCCGGTGAAAGCTGCACCAATTGCCCTGATGGACAGACGGACACATCACGTGTCAAAAATGGTTTTCGTCAGCTTCATCGCTGGGTCGGAATAAATGGGAATTTATATATAAATAAATAAATTAATAAATAAACAAATAAATGTCAAAAAGCAAGTGTAGAAACAAGTAAATATAATCAATATTTATAAATTCTTTCGAGTGTCTTAATAAATTGCAAAAAGTTTTTGGATGGAAAATGATTAAGAAGTTACATTAAAAATATAGATAGATAGATATATAGATAGACAGATAAAATAAATGAGTAAATAAATATATATATGATATTAATCCTAAAGAGAGTATTATATACTGTTCTTAGTATAAAATACTCAAAACAGTATCATAAAAAGATTTATAATAATAATGATAAAAATAGTAATAATAATAATAATAATAATAATAATAATAATAATAATAATAATAATAATAATAATAATAATAATAATAATATAATGATGATGATTATTATTATTATTGCAAGTATTATTATAATTATTACTATTATTATTATTATTTTTAATATAATTATTTATCATTATGATAATAATAATAATAATAATAATAATAATAATAATAATAATAATAATAATAATAATAATAATAATAAAAATAATAAAAATTTTATTATCATTATTATCCTTATTATAATTATTATTATTATTATTATTATTATTATTATTATTATTATTATTATTATTATTATTATTATTATTATTATTATTATTATTTTTATTATTTTTATAATTATTATTATTAACATTATTATTATTATTATTATTATTATTATTATTATTATTATTATTATTATTATTATTAGTAGTAGTAGTAGTAGTAGTAGTAGTATCATTATTATTAATTTTACCGATATATTGAATTCCACGACAGTACTAGAGACAGTAGCTACAAATCGAAAAATAATTATAAAGAAATGAGGAAACTGATAAAAAGACAATGAAGAAGGAGGAAGAGGAGGAAAAGGAAGAGCAGGAAAATGAAGAAGCGTGATACGTTTATTCTTTTCTAGGTATATACCTCTAATTCATACACAGTGGTAACACTCCTTCAAAGGGAGTGGCCGAGTCAAATCACAACCATTCAGCAGGAGGTAATATACTTCAGTCACTACTCTCAGCTCCTTGGGGATAAAATGGCTGCTCCTCTTCCTCTCCACTACCTTGCTTGGGTTAGTGCGGCCTATTTTTTTATCTAATTAAATCTGCCAATTCCATTAACCAACGATTTTTTTCTTCTAAAAACCTAATATTTACCTTAAAGTTAAAAAAAGAAGAAAAAAAAAACTATTTTTTTTTCACACTCCGAAACCTTTAAAATATAATAATAATAACAAAATACATGACTTAATTTGCTTCACACTTTTAACTCCCTTTCTAGTGCTTACACTGACCAAGGTAGAAGAGCAAGAGTGCAATTTTCAATTAACCTGGAATTCACTAAGAGTTAAGATTTTTTCCCCTCTCCAGTTTAATTTCCCCTTTATCTTGGGTAATTTTTATGGTCTTTGTGAATATGATTAAAATTGCATTTAATTTGAAGAATGTGCTCTAATTAACGACCACAGTTGCAGGAGAGAGAGAGTAAATAATAATAATAATAAACCTTTATTTCCATTACAATACAATGGGTATTCGTCAGCTGGGGCAAGCCCCAACCCCCCACTGTGGTGCCCAACCACATCAGTACCTGCCAGGAAACAGCTTAAACTCTCGATCTTGGACGGGAACCGATCTTTCGACCTCGTGAATGCGAAGCCAGCGCGTTACCACTGTACTAGCCAGAGAGAGAGAGAGAGAGAGAGAGAGAGAGAGAGAGAGAGAGAGAGAGAGAGGAGGAGAGAGAGAGAGAGAGAGAGAGAGAGAGAGAGAGAGAGAGAGAGAGAGGAGAGAGAGAGAGAGAGAGAGAGGTATTCGACATCTATACAGTCAGTGTAGCCAAGTCTCTTCCCAAAACTAATGCATATAAATACGAATACAAGAATAAAACAAAAATAGATACAAAAAAAAACATCCATTTGTCTTGTGGTGGAATTTATCCCATACTTTTTCCAACTTTCCAAATCGGCTTTCAGTCAGGCTGTTTGTTGTATTTATTTTTGTATTTATTTTTTACCAATGTGTCGTTGTAAGTAATCTTAAAAATTCTAGAAAAACTTTCTGGAAACTGTTACAAACGAGAAACTATTCATCATTGTTTTTGGTGTGGGGAAGTCTTTTCGATGATCTCTTTTAGTACCTTGTGTGTGTGTGTGTGTGCGTGTGTGTGTGTGTGTCTCAGAGAGCTGTGTGCAGACTGTGCGCTCTGTAGTCTGTGTGTGCGTGCGTGAGTGCGTGCGTGCAGTGCCGTGCGTGCGTGCGTGTGTGTGTGTGTGTGTGTGTGTGTGTGTGTGTGTGTGCGCGCGCGCGCGTGCGCCCTTTGGAATGATTTTCCGCACACAATGCCATCTCAAGAGCAGTTTAAAGAGCTGATAACTCTCATCAGCGAGCCGATAAAGATTTAGTAGATATGATAAAATTGCCGGTAATGTCCAAGTTCTAAAAGTGCTTTTTTAAACTGACTAAAGAACAGGAAGGGGCAAGGAAGCTCTCAAGGTACGGACAGGCAATGCACGGGAAGAATAGGAATTACAAAATCATGGGAATGAAGGCATGCATTGGAATGATGTTAGGCTAGAGAGAAATTAGTTAAAAAATTATATAACAGTAATTAAGAATATTGGTAAAGGGAAAACTGTAATGGGGAGATGTAAGGACCTGTAGAAAATATTTCAAAAGTTTTTTAAAAAGCATTAAAAAAAAAAACCTTGGTGGAATGTAAGATGTGCTGATTGAAGTCAAGGAAAGGAAAAAAAGTGCTTGAGACAAAAAAAAAAGTTACTTAAGGACATTCACAATATTTCCAAAAAGATACAAAACTGGAAGTGGATCCAAGCGATGCCTGAGTGATAGAAAGAAATGTTGAGGTAAGGAAAGGAATAAAGCCGACCAGTATACATGCTGACTATTTTACCATGAAAATACGATAACATCAATTCAGTCTAAACAAGGACTCGTTACTATATTGAGTCCTGTCGATCGAATTATGGCAAAGAAGAGAAAGTCCTCTGAGTTTCAGCTATTAATTTTAATATAGTCCTAAAACAGCAATATTAAAAGGATTAGATTGCCGGCAATATATTGTTTCTGAGAATTTTTCACGAAGAGGCAAGGTATACGTGGGAATGATGGTAGGAGAAATCAAAACAGAACCCCACTGATTGGGGCTCTGAATATGTGTGGCTGTGGAAGGAGTGAGAGGGAAAGAGAGGAGACTGTAAACATGTTTGTGAGATGCAAGACGGACATACTACCTCTGAAAGACAAAGCTGAATGGAAAATGTTTTACGAAGAATCGGTGCATGCTATGACTCTACCAATTTCCATACAAGGAAACTGATCCTTTGTGTATTTACCCTTTTTGAAGCCAACAGAGCAAAACATAGAGTTTTCCATCTTAGCATAAAACACACAAGTATGCGATGAGTATGATTCACTCGTATGCTATGACTTAATGTGATGATGTAAGTCATATTAAATTCTTACTATTTACTTTGTTTTGCTACAGTTATGCAATTAAGCAGCACTAATGACTAATAATTAGTTCTGTAATTCCAAAATGGTAACAAAGGGGTATTTACTGCAAAAACAAGTTACATATACTAAATTGCTCTTTGCAAAACTTCCAATAGAGAATCAAAGCAAAGGTCTGAGAAAACTTATGTAATCCTTGTTAATGATGTTGGGTTCCGGATAATTGTTGGAAAATTCATGTAACATTAGATTAAGCTCTAATCTTATATAATTATCGATAACAATTGCATTAGGGAAGGTTATTTGTTGTTTGGGAGATGGTGCTGGAAATAATATATATATATATATATATATATATATATATATATATATATATATATATATATATATATATATATATATATATATATATATATATATATAAATTTATAGTATGAGAGACATATTTTCATCTCAAAATGTATTATATTTGTTACTAAAGTCTGAGCATGTGAAGATACTATTTCAAAATACAGATCACACACCTGATGGCGTACTGCATGTCCCTGATGAGTTTACAGAGGTAAGTAATAGTGGCTGTAAGTCATGATGAGAAATCCAATTATATATATATCTCTATATATATATATATATATATATATATATATATATATATATATATATATATATATATATATATATATATATATATATATATATATGGCTTGACTTACCTACGTTCTGCAAGGCAACACCCCAATAACATTCGGTTCCAAAAAATAAATATTTAAACGTAGACAAATAAATATACATATGCACTTGCATTCCTCTCTCTCTCTCTCCCTCTCCCTCCCTCTCTCCTCCTCTCTCTCTCTCTCCTCTCTCTCTCTCTCTCTGGCAAAGATTCTGACAAGGGAAAAAGGGGAGAGGTATAGAATGGCATGCGGGGTGACTTCTCACACAATAACGTCAAGATAATTTTTTCCTTATCCAAATTAAGGGTCTCCCGAATAGATGCTGTGCACACCACAGAGATGCAAATGCGATTAGTCTAATACTATTTAGTAGCTTACTATTTTCACATATAATTAGCTTCAATGGTCCATTAAGTATGATGTTAGATAAATGGGGTTTATGATGAAATAGTACCTTCAGTGGACTATACTATGGTATGGGCTAAATGCCCAAAACATTGCTTTCCTGTTAAAAGAGCTGTATCAGTGTAGCTCACTTGAAGAAATATTTCTAATCTCTACATATACTGGCATATTCACTGCATCTGTTGAAATGACAGTTATTATCTTTCGAAAGAAGAACACCATTGCCTCCTCCTTCTTGTATCCAACATGCTCTGACTAAGGACAATGACAAAGGGGGGAGAGAGAGAGAGAGAGAGGAGAGAGAGAGAGAGAGGAGAGAGAGAGAGAGAGAGAGAGAGGAGAGAGAGAGGAGAGAGAGAGAGAGAGAGAGAGGTGGGGGGGGGGGTAATAGGCGGTTCCGTAACAGTTGGAAAACATCTTTACACTCTTATTTATTTCCTAATAGTTCTATCAAAGAGACTATAAGAACTACCCATGACGTCTTTCACAGTTACTTCACATCAATGTCGCGGTAACGTTGCAGTTCGTCTCTGTAATCGTGTTATAGTTCACGAACGACATCTAACAGAGATTCAGAACAGGATATACATTAGTTTCAAATACAATATCTTCATGGTTACCCAAGTCAGATAAAAATTGTGTAGA
>JAXCGZ010008323.1:0-41790 GCA_037179515.1 Halocaridina rubra
ACACATCTACCTATTATTTATTAAAATAAATAAAATACGGAAGCGCTAAGATCTAAACCAGAGGTAAAATGCACATTAAGCTATTTTTTTTTTTATTAAAAAAAAATTCTGCGTACACACCCAAGCGTAGTAGTTTATATCAGTGTACGGTAAAAGAAAAAAGATCTAATTACTCCTCACATGCGCTGCTACTTATTTTGTTTTATTATGTAGAGATAAGAATTCAAAGAACACTCACATTTACACAGACGCACACACACCAACAATTATCTTTTAACTCAAGCCTCTTCCACACCAAATTGGTACGTCGCACGTGGCATGCCACGTGGCACGCCAGTTGAAAAAAAAAATTCGGAAATATGTGAAACTTTTCACACAAAAGTGGCGTGGCACATGGGACGTGTCACGCTTCGTCAGTGTGAAAGGTTTCAAATATTTACTGATGTTTTTTTCAACTGGTGTGCCACGTGGCGTGCCACGTGTGACGTGCCACTTTGGTGTGAAAGTGGCCTTAGAAATAGCTACAACTTAAACATCTTTCTGGCTCTTAAAGATTTACTGCAATATATTAAAGTTAAGTTCATTTTGAACTGCTCTATGAGCTTTACCATTAAGTATTCTCATTTTACTATCTGACTCTTGACAGTTTTATGAAGTCGTTCCGGGGTTGAGAATATGGAAGTAGGATATTATTTTGCCGCGAATGAACATTACCAGAAAATGCGTACCCTGATAAAGCAACAACTAGAGAAAGGTTATGATATATTAGGGAGAGAGAGAGAGAGAGAGAGAGAGAGAGAGAGAGAGAGAGAGAGAGAGAGAGAGAGAGAGAGAGAGAGAGTGGTATGCGTAGGAATGGTACAATACTTTTTATTAAGGATTTCGGTTGTAAAGAAGAAACATTAAGCAATTATAATCTATTTATTATTATTATTATTATTATTATTATTCTTATTCTTATCCTTATGATTATTATTATTATTATTATTATTATTATTATTATTATTATTATTATTATTATTATTATTATTATTATTATTATTATTATTATTATTATTATCATTATTATTATTATTATTATTATTATTATTATTATTATTATTATTATTATTATTATTATTATTATTATTTATTATTATTATTGATTATTATTATTATTATTATTATTATTATTATTATTATTATTATTATTATTATTATTATTATTATTATTATTAAATTCTTTTCCTGTCTACTGAAAGTATTTTCAAGATACCGATGCTACTTTCATGTTGTAGAATACTTCTCTTGTAGGAGCAGAACTCTACTACAAAAAAGTACCTTGGCTTCTTGAAAATGCTTTCTTCTTCTTCTTCTTCTTCTTCTTCTTCTTCTTCTTCTCTTCTTCTTCTTCTTCTTCTTCTTCTTCTTCTTCTTCTTCTTCTTCTTCTTCTCTTTTTCTTCTTCTTCTTCTTCTTCTTCTTCTTCTTCTTCTTCTTCTTCTTCTTCTTCTTCTTCTTCTTCTTCTTCTTCTTCTCTTCTTCTTCTTCTTCTTCTTCTTCTTCTCTTCTTCTTCTGTTTCCATTCCAAGATATCCATTTATATACATGGCCTCTCTCTTGTTTGCCCAGTTGAATGGCCATTTTGCTAGAGTCAATAAGGCTGGATTGCATTTCAATAGTCCCCTATTGATAGCCTATTCTTCTGTAGCTATAATTGGGCTCTGGAACCACTTGCTGGAGGGATTCCATCTCCAGAGATCATGCCCGGAAGCTCTTGTTTTGTTTTGGAACCTCAGCTTCACTTGTTTTGGAAAAGGAACGTGGGGTGTTGAGGGTTATGTATGTATATATGTATGTATGTATGGGTGTACGTATGCATGTATGTATGTATGTATGAATGTACAAATGTATGTATGTTTTTTTATGAGTGTGACACCTGGATGGGCAAGAAAATTGCCCTCACCAATAAAGGCCCGGGCATGAAGAAAACATTAAGACGAATAAAAAGTAAAAGGTTAAGGACAAGGCAGAGATGAGTTAATGATACACAATAGGAAAAGGACAGGCTGAAAGAATAGTCGAAGTACTGAGGACCTAGAGAAATGGTAGGATTAGGCCCTGAGATGGCCATTGATCCGCTTTTTGAAGGAAGGCAGGTTATAAGAATTAGGAAAGACAAAAGGAGGAAGAGAATTCCAGAGTCAGGAGGTAGATGGGAAGGAACAGTCGCTATGCTGACCAATACGAGATCTACAAATTTCCACACAGTACCTGTGAGACGAGGCCTCTTGACGAGTGCTACGCTGCCTTGGCAACGGGGGAAGGATGCAACTCGCCAACTCTTCAGAATAGCGAAGGAAGTAAGAGAGATTGAAAAGAGAAAGGGATGATACTTACGACGAAGAGGAAGAGAAGCCAGATTAGAAGTAAGAGAATGATCATTACTGAGTCTGACTGCCTTAGATTCAACTCTATCAAGGAGATAATTATATGAAGAAACACTCCAGATGTGCGACAGTATGCTAAGCAGGGACGGACAAGACCTTTATAATTGTAAGTAACTGTAAAGAGGAAAAATAATGAAAACAAAATAGAAACCCCAATTTTTTGGGTGCAGACTTATAAATCTAAATTATGTGAATCCTCCAAGACAAGTTAGAGGCTTTCAGGATTCCTAATATGTTAATAGAATTAAGAGGGTTAATTTAGTTAGCTTCAAAGACAATAGGGCAATGAGGAGGAGAAGATAAAGAGATAGCCAGAAACTGTCATGGAGGCTCTAAATTTAACTAAATTTTGAGTGCCCCACTTATGTATGTATGTATGTATGTATGTATGTATGTATGTATGTATATCTTAAGTTTGTATACCTGATTTCTTCTTCATTAATGCTATTTTAGGATATTTTTTTATGGTTATAGTTGTACATATATTTGTCTTCGCTTCATTATGTTTATCTATTTATTTGTTTAAGGAACGTATGTTGTTTATCATTCTTCTATTTGAAATATTTTTTTGCCTCAACATAACAAAATAACAACATAGATAAACAAATAAATGCACCATATATATATATATATATATATATATATATATATATATATATATATATATATATATATATATATATATATATATAGATAGATAGATATATATATATATATATATATATATATATATATATATATGACTATATTAAACTTGCGAATAAAGAAATAGATCAATAAATAATATGCTATATATCCTCACCTTGCAGAAAATACCCTTGCGTTTTATTTAACAGCAAATAACGGTGCAAAGGGGGTTGAAAACTCTACAGAAACATAAAAATATCTGAAAAACCTATGAATAGAGCACTGATACCTCCTCCTCCTCCTCTTCCTCCTCCTCCTCCTCCTCCTCCTCCTCCTCCTCCTCCTCCTCCGTAGCTTCTTCTTCTTCTTCTTCTTCTTCTTCTTCTTCTTCTTCTTCTTCTTCTTCTTCTTCTTCTTCTTCTTCTTCTTCTTCCTTGTTTTTAAAGGACCCTTTCCCCTCGACTTTTTTTCCCGTGCAAATGGGAAACAATTTGTCCAAGGATTAAGGCAGAAGCGAAATGAATAGAGGTTCATTTTGCGATCAAATCGCCTCCAATCAGTTGACTTTGCGGGCAGCCTTTGCATTGAGGCTCTCCGCCAGATTAATACAAATTGGAAAAAGAGTATTTTCGTTTTTAGAAATATGGAATAGGGTTATTACACATATCCGCCTCTGTGTATAACGTTGTATTTGCATCGTTGTTTCTTTGATACGTACGGTACATGTATACGCATGATTCATAATCCCAACATAAGATACATGGCCAGATACATATAGGCAAATGAACGATGAAATGATAATAGTATATTATAATGCACGGAGATTCATTATAGACCCTAAATAATACAATATACACTGAATACAAACTATGAAGATTATATGTTACCTTTACATTTTGCACATACCTAACTATTTTGTGTCATGTAAACGGCATATTATCATTATTATTATTATTATTATTATTATTTTGTTATTATTATTTAGTAATAGTAATAGTGGTAGTAATATATATATATATATATATATATATATATATATATATATATATATATATATATATATATATATATATATATATATATATATATATATATATATATATATATATATATATATATATATATATATATATATATATATATATATATATATATATATATATATATAAACTGTATATGTTTCCCTCCGTTCTGGTCTTGGAGTCTGGTTGCAATTTATTGAAGCATTAACCCTAAGCCAAATGAATGTGTGAGCATTTGTGATTGAATCCATTTTTACTCATTTTTTTTTTACAATCAGTTTACGAGGATTTCAATGAAATCAGTAGGATTGGAAAATTTGGTTTGTAAATAGGTGTAAATAGTGATTTAACTCTGCCATCCAGAGCAGATTTACTGAAGAGTTTCAATAGCAACTATTTCTATTGCTTTATTAATTAAGTAGATATTTTGCGGATACCTTTTTTATTACATAATTTCATTAGTTACATCTGTATATAGACTTTGGTAATCCATAACTCTTCATAATGGAACTCCTTTATGTAAAACTTATCCACATGGTAAAACCTCTGGCAATACCAGTGGTTTAGCCATTCTTTGGACAATTATCTATTTAGGGTTACATCGTTTCATATTAAGTTTAAAGTCTTTGTTTGGGCAAAAAATGCGTGGTGTTCATGGGAACGATTGTGTTGGATGATGGTAAAATTTACATTTTTCTCTTGAACCTTTTGACATATGTTATATATGGGTGATAATGAACAATGATTGAGTTGTTAAATGAAAGGTTATTTGTCACTGGATTCGATTAGGTCTTGACGATATTTATTCATTTATTATTTTTATTATTATTATTATTATTATTATTATTATTATTATTATTATTATTATTATTATTATTATTATTATTATTATTGTTATTATTATTATTATTATTATTATTTATTATTATTATTATTATTATTATTATTATTATTATTATTATTATTATTATTATTATTATTTTTATTATTATTATTATTATTTTTATTATTATTATTATCATTATTATTATTACTATTATTATTATTATTATTATTATTATTATTATTATTATTATTATTATTATTATTATTATTATTATTATTATTATTATTTTTGTTGTTTTTTTATTTTGCTGTTATTGGTGTTGTTATCATTATCCCCTGACGGAGAGGGGGAAATGTGCTTTCCGTGTTCCCCTGCGTATCGTAAAAGTCGACAAAATGAGGTAGAGCGAGGGGACTGGGAATGCCCTCCTCTGTTTTTCTTTTTTACCAAAACTCAGGTTATTTTGCTTTGACTCGGCCACCCCTTTTATAAGGGAGAATATGGTTCTTGCATATAGATAGATAGATAGATAGATAGATAGATAGATTATAATTATTGAAATTTATTATCAGCTAGAACTTTTCAAGACGCATCATTTAAATATCAATCATTAACACCGTTTCCAATAAAGCTTTGCTCTTTATTATTGGTAAAAAAGGTATATGGTCTCCAATAAAGATGTATGTAGGTTCCTTTGCATCACGTCTGCACGTCTGTTTTGACGAGGTGGCACGGAAAGCGATTATACATTGGAACCGAATCATCTCAAAAGAAACAGATTCTTGATAATCTACTTATTATTTAGAGGCTCTGTTAAACATGTGTTATAAAAAGAACACAAAGAATTACTTATATGAGAACTATTCTTTGTAAAGTTCTGTTGAGATTATAATTTAAAAAGGAAATTCATTTATTATTGAACCTAAAAGAATAATTTTTTACTTTAAGTATTTGTGTCCTTGTTTACTGTTTAAGTGGAGGTTTATTGAATATATTATTAAAGTATTTCTCTCTTTCTTTCTTTTTTTCTCTTTCTTTTTTCTTTCTTTCTTTCTTTCTTTCTTTCTTTCTTTCTTTCTTTCTTTCTTTCTTTAACGAGGAATATAACACTCCATCGAAATTTGCTATGTCTTGTTTACCTCTTGTCTCTCTTATAATAATGATTCCATTGGTATGTAAAATTCTCATTCTTATTCTTCTGCCATCCCTTTCTCAACCTCCTTCTCCAGCTCTTCTTCTTTCCTTCCAATTTACTTCTCATCCCACTCGCCTTATTACTACTCTCCAACTCCTTTTCTTGTTACTATTCAGCTACTGCAACTACAATGAACAGAAGATAATAGAAAAAACTAAGTTAACCTTAGCCACAACATGACTACATGAGCGTCTGAAGATCCAGGAAAGTTTAATTTATATCTGGAAAACTTAACTAAAGGCTGTACTGGAAACCATCCCCTTAAGTTCTTCCTCCTTTTTTCTGCCTGGACAGCGACAGAAGTTAGACTTCAAAAGACATTTAGAGGAAGTTCCTCTGGTTTTATTCCAGAATGATATTAAAGCCACGGAAGTGAGCGTAAGAGAGGAACTGCTACAGAAGTAAGAAAAATGGAACTGAAAAATAATAAACCTTTTGGAACTACTGGAAAGAAACGTTAGAATAAAAAAAATCCATGTCTATAGATTAAAGTAAGAAATCTGTAGAAAAGAAAAATGTTCATCATGACTGGAAAATATATTAAAACATTGGAATGAAAAACATATACAAATACCTGAATAATAGTGAATAAAATATGATTATGAGGAAATGTATTAAAACCTCTGAAAAAATATAAAGAAACGTTGAAAAGAAAAACATGATTACTTTGGATGAAAATGAAAAAAAAGTTAAAGAAAATGTTTCTAATTCATTGGTAAAAGAAAAGTAAAAGAAAATGTTTCTAATTCATTGGTAAAAGAAAGAAATTTAGGAAGGAAATGATTCCAAGCCACTAGAAATAAGAAAGGAAACCGCGTATAATGAAGAAAATTAGGGGGAAAAATAGTTTCCAAAACACTAGTAAAAAGAAAGGAAGCCTAAAACAGAAAACGTTTTGAATCCATTGCAAAAATGAAGGAAACCTTGAAAAGAAAAATGTTTCCAAACTACACTGAATACAACGAAATCTTGGAGAGAAGCTTTTTGAATCAACTAGAAAAAAAGAAGGACACCATGGAAAGAAAAAATGTTTCCATACTAACGGAATAAAAGTAGACGTAGTGAAAATGAAGAATCTTTCTGATGTAAAAATAGAGAGCTCCAGCAAAAGGAAGAACATCTTCAAATTCCTGGGAAAAAAATCCTATAAAAGAAAAACCTCTCCTGCTGGAAAGCCCTTCCAGGAAGAATTTATTTATTTACTTAATTTTTTCTTTAAGCCTGGAAGAATTTCTTCTGTGGAGGGGAAGCTAATAAGACTCTGGTCTCGTTTCAGGTATTTACTCTTTGCATTTTTTCTTTAAAGAACTTCCATACAACTGTTCGAAGTAGTTTCTTGGCAAGTAATTATACCTAGGCATCGCCTTACTTGAACGAAATTGTTTCTCTCTCTCTCTCTCTCTCTCTCTCTCTCTCTCTCTCTCTCTCTCTCTCTCTCTCTCTCTCTCTCTCTCTCTCTCTCTCTCTCTCTCTCTCTCTCTCTCTCTCTCTCTCGTATCATTGGTGGAGGATTTGAAAGTATATATTACTTGTTTCCATTGGGTGCCGTTCCAACCAACTAAAACGGATAGGGAAGAGAAGGCATTGCATTCGCGTCCTCCCAGAATTTGTTCCGTACCATAAAATAGCTAAAGGAATGAATGAGCATGAGCAGTGTACTATGGAGCCTTTTTACCTCCTTATTTTTAGTCACATGCGGTCGCCTTGTTGGCTTCAGCACTATGTGAAGTTGTGGTGTGTGTAATATATATATATATATATATATATATATATATATATATATATATATATATATATATATATATATATATATATATATATATATATATATAATATATATACATATATATATAATATATATATATATATATTATATATATATATATATATATATATATATATATATATATATATATATATATATATATATATATATATATATATATATAATATATAATATATATATACACAATATATATATATATATATATATATATATATATATATATATAATATATATATATATATATATATATATATAGTATATATATATATATATATATATATATATATATATATATATATATATATATATATATATATATATATATATATATATATATATTGTTCAATCGAGATTTTATACTATCCCAGTCAGCTATCAGGAGCTCTCTCAACAATTATCGGATGAGAGGATTTGCTACTTTTATGTTTCGATGCTCTTTGTCTTTACTTGACTAGTGGGGTATACTTTGGGGGTAATATAATCTCTAAGGATAATGACAAGCAAGGTATGCCAGTGTACCTGTCTTTCTCGTCTATGGATACTGACAGTGATATTATATAATGATTTATCTTTAGGTATTCGCCTCCTATAACGAAGAGGTTATACTGTAGTAGTATACTTTCATCCTTTTCCTGTAAGGATAATAATATTATATAATTCTTTCTCTCGTGTAACCATTCCTATGTAGAAGCGTATACTCTAAGGGGGTTGGCTGAGTCAAAGTAAAACTCTGACTCTTTTTCGAGAGGAAGATAAAGTTCAATTGCTGCTCTTCATTCAGTCTCCTTTTACGATACTCAAGGGTAAAAAATGTTCATCTTGCCAGACCATATATACTTTATTGCAATTAATACCTATTTATCTGCCAAAAACTTTTTGCTTTATTGCCATTGAAATCCACCTCACGGACAAATTTTGTCTGCCTGACATCTTACTTCGAGTTTTTAGCGAAATGTCGAAGGGATTCATTACACTTTTGAATTATATATATCAATTTTGCTTTGAGTTATGGTAAATAATTGCTTTAGTGTCGGTAGAGTTCATTGTCTCAGTAAGGAGGGCGATAGCTTATCATTCACCTGTTTTGGTGAGTCATGCCCAGTATATATATATATATATATATATATATATATATATATATATATATATATATATATATATATATATATATATATATATATATATTATATATATATATATAATTATATATATATATATATAAGATAAGTTTCAATCCATGCTTCCCTAATTATATTTTTTCTTTGCTGGATATAACTGAGAGGAGAGATGAAGAGGAAGAGTGTTTGTTTATGACCAACTTTTTCTTTTCTTGAGATACAGTTGTGGCTATCTTGCTCATCAAAGCAGCATATATTGGTAAAGCTTTAATACTTCAGCTTTCTTCTGCACTTCCTTTTTACAACACCTCATCATAAATTTTGCCTGAGGAAGGGTGGGGGGAGGGAGAAAGAAGAGAGCCAATGATAGTATTTTATTCTGGGAAATTATAATCATCCAAATGCATTTTCATATCTTAGCTCGTTAGGATCATAAAAACTTGTTATTTATAGTTCTCTCTCTCTCTCTCTCTCTCTCTCTCTCTCTCTCTCTCTCTCTCTCTCTCTCTCTCTCTCTCTCTCTCTCTCTCTCATTTTTCTTGCTTATTATTTTCATAATGTATTAGATCATTCGTATTTCATTCAGCTTTGCCTATGTGCTTCCTTGTAGTAGTTTTAGCAAGTTCATTTTTACGTTGCTAGTCTTTAGATTGTATAATATCTTGTATGGTGCTAAAAATAGCAGAGTAGCAATGATACAGCATGGAAACATTTTGTTTTCATTTGGATTTAAATATGAGCTTCATCCAAAACTCTTTCATAGTTTATACAAGTTCTTAAAATCTAATTCACATACAAGACATTGGAATGATGATGCCAGTAGGTACTGTTTGTGCTTACTCATTCGTGGAGGCAGTGGTAAAAAAAAAAATATTCTAATGAAACTTCAGAAAATTGGTTCTGTTTTTGTGGTAGATTCTACTTCCATGTACAGTCCTGTGTTGGGTTTCCTTGTCAGAAGCCACCTGGTGAAGACACGTTAAGAAAATCAGTATATCTAATTCAATAAGTTCTTAATCGTACTGTGTGATATCAGCAATAGCAGTTAATCGACCAACAGTAATGACACTGCTTTATCTTCTACGTCTAATGAAATGAGGTGAAGTTAAATTCTGGTTTTGAATGTCCATAATTTACACGCCAAAATATGACTAAACATGAAAATATTTGAATGCTGCATCTTACGTAAAGGCATTATGTAGGAAAAAATAAAAAAAAAGTGTTGCTTACGTCAAAATGAACAGAATGAAAGTTGCAGAACCAGCTGCAAATGCGTAGATAGCTCCTGGGAAAACGTCAAGAGTAGAATTGTAAATGGCTGTAAAGATTGATGAAGCGGCAATGGGTATTAAGGATTCTCCAAGCCCCACCAAGGCAAACACTCCCCCGGTTTCATCGGGAGCCACTATCTTAGATAGGGCCGCTCTAGAACACCCTTGAATCATGCCTGTCAGTAATCCCACACCCGAGGCTGTTGAATATACAGAATGTAAGACTCAGGCTTATTGTGTATATTCTGCGTTGACACTTTCATAGAAGGTGATTTGAATGTGTAAGTATTATATATAAATATACTTACAAAGATAGTAAACCCATGGACGAGGCGGTGTGGCTCTGACTATGTAGCAGAATAGCATTGATATACCTCCCAGGAATCCAATAATAGAATCCTCTACTCTCCACAGGTAACTTAATACTGGTAACACCAGCAATGTGCCTAAGTAATGGAAAGCATAAATATTATTGCAATTACTTTTGCTTTGAAACATTTACTGTATGGAAAACTCCAATGAAATTTGCATTTTGGTTTGTTTCATTATATTTCCTATCTGAAGAATCTTTTTCTGTGAATGTTGGACGACATGTTTAAATAGTATGTTTGTTACTTACAACCAATAGAATACTGCACTGCTCCTACCTAGATACGAGACCGGGGTATCAATGATTGACCATAGAGTGTAGGTGTTGTAGTCCCATGAGAAAACTTTCCGAGTAAAGAGTAAATTGTAATCTGTCAAACCTGTTGAGAATAAATTTTGTGTGAAGCTTAATATGTTAACTTATTAATTACTCATTTTTATATGAGAATCATGTTAGCACGTAATATCTCTCTTGTGTAATAGATCTTTACTGGACATTATTAAATAAATCTAACCTGCAACAAATTTTAGAAGAAAGAGTACAACCAGATGGCCTAATATATCTCCACGTCCGCCATTGCTGCGAGATTTGAAAGCCACCATCACAGTTTTCTTCAAACGCTCTAAGGAAAAAGATTGACTGATACTTTCCATTCTGTCTTTGTAATTACCAGGCCACTTCTCCAACCTCACGATTCCGTACACGATTTGCGCAAAATGAATCAAAGAATAAATACCAAAAACACCTACATACCCCCAGTGAACGTAGATTACACTAGCAAGGGCTCTTCCGCCAGGCACTGTTGCAGCATACAGCAGAGATATGACACTGATGCGTATTGTTCGGGATCTTGCACTTGAGATTTCACTTATGTATGAATAACAGGCCATGAGCAAAGAACTTGAGGAACCACACAGACCGTCTGGTAAATATGCAACAAGTATGACCCCTGCGGGAAGTGACCACCAGTAACAGTTAGCGGTCATGATTAAACCCTTCAATAAATGACCAACTGAAGGTAAGATGACGGGTAGTTTTCGATCTTTACAATCGCTCCAAGCACCCAAGATCATAACCATAAAAGTTGCCGGTAAGTATTCTACTATGTGATTGTATATGTTGAAGTCGGCTACTCTTCTCTGTACGTAATCTTGTTCAGCTTCGTATTTTCCTGAGTCCAGATTTGAGCAAATCTCTGAGCTGTATTTGTGAGAGCAAACTTTATCTACCCATAAATTGACAAGAAATATCGATTCGAAACCGAAACCTAAACAATAGAACATGATATTAGGCTCCACAGTAACATATGATGCTAGTTTCCTTAAGTTACTCCTAGGCATGTCACCAGTTCTGTCTCTCCAGTGTTGACCTGGTTGCTGTTCATCATCCCGCTTCTTCAACAGAGGTGTGGTTTCATTAGTTTCTTTAAACATTTTCTCTTTATCAACTCTTTTTTTTTCCATGCGCTGAAGATGCCAGCCTGTAGCCTCTTTACAGATGATCGATATTTCACCCAGAATTCTTTGTGAACAGCTGCACCAGGAAGCGCGCACTTTGCACTTTAACAAGTCGATCCCAAAGTATTTCCAAGAGCTGTCTCAGTGTTGAGCTACCATACACTTTAATGACCAGAATAGATTAGACTTATTAACAATGAGGAATACAAACTTCCCACAACAATAGTGTCTTTTTTCTGATGAATGGCTTATCCATTGCTGCCACACAATAATATCAGGGACTTTTATCAACCTTAAACACCCATCACTTGTAAGTATCAGGATACAGGTTAACATGGTTGATAGACTACTATCTAATCCCTCGTTATAGAAATTATTAACCTCTACTTGATACTAATGATATATATATATATATATATATATATATATATATATATATATATATATATATATATATATATATATATATATATATATATATATATATATATATATATATATATATATATATATATATATATATATATATATATATATATATATATATATATATATATGTAGTCACCGTGGCTCAAGCGGTAGCGTCCGCGACTCTGAGGAGTCAGGTCGAGGGTTCGCGCCCCGTCACGGTCTGAGGATAGCAAGGGCATGCACTCAGGGTAACGATTACATCTGCCAAAACAAGTCCATTGCAAGAAGGCATTCGTCCTAGCCCTTGGCAGAAAAGGGAGTCCGTGACGTAAAACTGGCCCCCCACACACACACACACACACACACACACACACACACACACACACACACACACACTATATATATATATATATATATATATATATATATATATATATATATATATATATATATATATATATATATATAGTTAAAAGAGTATTTAGTGTCTTTAGACCTGGAGGATTTTTTTTATGAATGTATAGGCATATATTCACGAGCTCTGTGCGTTCCATATCAAGCTATTTCAGTTATTCTTATATTTTGTAAACAGTAATTCGAACCCTATCTTTATATAACAGCTTACGAAGAACATTATTCTGCCATATTTCCTTGTTACACGCCAGACTTTTGGTTCAATTGAAAAACTGGACTATATCTTCCTACAAAATGCTGTTCAGCCCTCATTAAGTTGTCAAGAAATAGGTGTAGCTCTGCATGATGAAGACATTTTTAGGTAGTATTAGTACAACATGCATATGAGCTCTTGGAATGGATAGACTTATAGAACTTTGGAATAAATCAACGAATCAGATTAGAAGAAGAGGTTATGTTTTGGGTTTATATTCTTGAAATTTAATTGTTAACAGCCTCTGTCTTACTGGTTGCAGAGGGAAGCTTTGCATGAAATTATTTACTAAATATGTACAGAAATGTACATATTCAGTAGCTTTGAAAAGTACAAGTACTCAAGATTACTTAAGCAGATGAAAATTCCTTGGATGAGGCTTTAATACACCTAAGCATGTAGCAAAAGAATATAGTATTATGCCCTCCATAAATTTCTAATACCCTACTGTAAACCCACCAAATATAGCTTAGTATGGGAATTAATTTTTGTCTTCATGATTAATATATGCTTAAAAGTGTTTTTATATAGGTCTTGCAAGCTTAGCAGTGATGATACTTTGGAGAAATAAATATATCGCATTTTACTCGAAGATACAGCAAGCTGTACATGTTTATACCCGGATATCGAATATCGAAGATATAAATAAACATGTCCAAACATCATTCAGAGATAATGACTGAAAGCATTCCCCAGACATATGCAAGATATAATCTACTGCAATTTAAGTGCACGGTATCATTCATTTCAGATACTTGCATATATTAGGCCATGTGAGTTTCCTTCATTGCACCGTTGGTATTTTTTTGCATGGTTTGTGGATGAGCTGGTGGAAGAGACTGACAGTTACGATCCTCCCTAACTTTTTTTTTTATTAGCAAGCCAGTTTTTCGAGAATTATGGAAATATCACAAGTTACACCCTGTATAAAAAAGAATAACTGCAAAACAGCAATCAAATAATGAGTCTTACAATGGCTTTTGCCAGAGCTCTACCATTGGGAATATCTTGTAACGTGCACTAAGGCGACCAGTTTATTCTTAACAACCAGCTGGCAACTTCATTACTACCTGAATACTTTTCATCATCAAAGAAGCCCGCTATTGTTTATTTCGATCTGCATGTATGGTATCTTGCAATCAATACATAATAAAGCAAGACTACCAATAAATTTATAGTCATTTCCAGAAAGTGTTTCGCCTGAGGCGTGAGAGTGATAACTTTATCATTGGAGTCATTCCATGAGCACAGTAAATAATTTTGCAAAATAAATTTTGTAGTAACTCTACAGAAATTCCAATATCTCCATAAACCAGTATGAATGATTTAAAACAGAAGCCCACAACGCATGGTGTTATCTTAGCCATTAAAACAACTTTTGACAAAACTTAAGAAGATATTACTGCTATTCTAAATTAACTTTACTGCATCTTTTTGAACTAGAATAATATTTGAAATATTAAGTACGTCTGAGAATAATTTAAATAAAAATTGTATGCAAAGTGGTAGCTCAAAGTCATTACACTGATCAACAGTAAGGTCTTAATTTATGATGTTCCACATAATCTGATATATTGCAATTAAAAAAAAATAATGAAGAAGTGATTATGGAAAATATTTGACTTAAGTTCTACCTTTCCGTGATGATTATATAATACTATGTTTATATAAGAAAAACCTTGCTGTTTAAAGGGAAAAAAATATTATCAAATTAATTTAAATATGTGTTCCCTTTGTTTTGTTTTCTTGTCCAGGAAAATAAGTCTGTAAATTCATTATGCAAATTTACCCTTTAATGTATCACTGATGTGACGCTGTTTTATATTCAGTTGTCACAAATCACTGCCACGTGATATTGGGAGGATACCTGCTAATGGTTTTACTAATTAAATCCCCATGGAGGATATTAATGGTTTTGATGCAAAGTGTGCCAATATCATCATAGTCCCGTGAGGCTTGGCTCAGAAGGATGTAAGAGATGACACTGCCTGGAGTTATGATAAGGCTCCTGTCTTTTCTATAGTATTCTAATGTTTGTACTTTATCTGTGTTATGGTACCCCTCTGTAACTGTCTGTATCTGTCTATCTATCAGTGGTATGGTAACTCTTGTGATTTATTAAGCCATCTGTGTTATGATAACTCCATTGTAACTATACCTGTCTCTCTGTCTGTCTACTTATATAGCGATCTATCTCTCTCTCTCTCTCTCTCTCTCTCTCTCTCTCTGTGTGTGTGTGTGTGTGTGTGTGTGTGTGTGATTACCTAATTGTGATTACCTAATTGTGTTTACGGGAAAGAGCCCAAAGCTCGTATCTTCCCGTCTCCTGATCGGTTCCATTTTTAGACTTAGTGATACTTATCATACCTGTCCTTAAAACTATGGATTGAGGTAGCATTAACTACCTCCTCGCTTAGCGAATTCCAATTATCAACTACTCTTACACTGAAAAAGTATTTCCTTACATCCTGCAAACAAGTTTTCTTCCGAAGCTTCAAACTATGACCTCTAGTTCTAGAGCCAGCCATATCGAAATATCGATCCCTATCCACTCTATCATAACCATGAAGGAATTTAAAGACTGTCACCATATCCCCCCTTACTCTTCTAGCTTCGAGTGATGGCAAGTCTAATTCCCTCAGCCTCTCATCATAACCGAGATTGCGTATTTCTGGCACCAGTTTCGTGGCATGTCTTTGAACTTTTTCAAGCTTAGCTATGTGCTTTTTCAAGTGCGGATTCCAAAAGGGGGCTGCATATTCGAGTTTTGGCCTCACATAGGTTACATAAATATTTCTGAACATTTCCTTGTCCATGTGCCTGAAGGCTACCCTTACATTTGATAAGAATGCATATGCTGCCCTTACTACGCCATTTATATGTATTTCTGGAGACAAATCTGCCAATATGTTTACTCCTAGATCTCTCTCATTTTCTGTCTCCTGAAGTTGTACTCCAGCCACCGAGTAGTCAAGCTTGGGCCTTCTTGCACTTGTACCCATTCTCATTACCTTACATTTTGAAGTATTGAATTTCATTAGCCACTTTTCTGACCACTCATGCAGATTATTTAGATCCTCCTGAAGTTCTCTACCATTGTTCTCGTTTTTTACTTTCTTCACAATCTTTGCATCATCTGCAAACATATTCATGAATGAATTTACAGACTCTGGTAGGTCATTTACATATACAAGGAACAAAAGTGGCCCTAAAACTGAACCCTGTGGAACTCCACTACTAACTCTTCTCCATTCAGACACTGAGTGTCTTACTCTAACCCTCTGTTCCCTTCCTTCTAAGTAAGTTTTTATCCATTCCAAGACATTTCCACCTATTCTAGCCATTGATTGCAGCTTCCTAATAAGTCTCCCATGTGGAACAGTGTCAAACGCTTTCTGGAAGTCTAGGAATATGCAATCTGCCCAACCCTCTCTTTCCTGTAAGATTTGGCTTACCTCATCATAAAATTCTAATAAGTTTGTTACTGTTGATCTTCCTTCTCTGAAGCCATGTTGCCTCACTGACAAAAAGTTGAAGGATTCCAAGTGAAGAGAGATATGTTTCCTTAGTAGTTTCTCCATAAGTTTGCAAACTATGCTGGTCAAGGAAACTGGTCTATAGTTCAGAGCCGTATCCCTCCTTCCCTTTTTGAAGATAGGTATCACATTTGCTTGTTTCCAGCATCTTGGAATCTCCCCCGACTCCAATGACTCCTTAAATATGATACTTAGTGCCACTGATATTGTGTTTGCGCATTTTTTAAGCACATGAGGGGATATGTCATCAGGACCTGTAGCTTTATGAACATCTAAATCCATCAGCGCCTTGCATACCTCTGTGGCTGTAAGGTTGATGTTCTCTAATACCGGCCCTTGAGCTTCTATCACTGCAATCTGAGGGGGTGGGGTATTTTCTACTGTAAATACTGACTGAAACTCCTTGTTCAATTCTTTGCAGATCTCTTCGTCCGTCTCAGTGATGCTTCCATCCGCTCTCTTTAGCCTTAAAACCTGTTCTTTTACCTTCAGTTTTCCTCTGATAAAGCTGTGGAAAAGCTTGGGATTTTCTTTAGCCTTCCTGGTGATGTCCCTCTCATAATCTTTCTCTGCCTCTCTCCTTTTACTTAGGTAGTCATTTCTTGCTCTTTTGTAGGTTTGCCAGGCATTTATGTTTTTTTCTCCTCCTATACCTTTTCCAGCATTTGTCTCTCCACTCCTTAGCTCTTTTACACCCATTATCGAACCATTTCTCTCTGGCATGAATTACACCTACTTTGGTGACAGGTATGCAGCAATCTACTATCTTCCCATATTTCTCACAAAAGATGTCATACATTTCTTGTACAGATTTGTTGTAAAATAAGGTTCTCCAGTCAATAACTGCAAAAAGCTCATTCATTTTGATGTAATCTCCTTTCTGATAGTTCCTCCTCATGTCCTCAGTGCCTCTACTCTCAGGAAGAATGTCTTCAATGATATACTCCATCAACAACACACAGTGGTCACTCTTTCCAATTGGTGGTTCATACTCAATATTTTCAATATCCAACACATTATCTGTGAACACCAGATCAAGTAGTGATGGCTCATCCCCACCCCTGGCTCTTGTTGGTTCCATTACATGTTGGTGTAGGAAATTCCCTTGTACGCAATCTAGGAATCTTGCCCCAAAGGAGTCCTCACCACTGTGTGGGTCAAGATTTATCCAATCTATCTCTTTATGATTAAAGTCTCCCATAATCAAAATCCTACACTTTTTCTCCCGCGCCATGTTAACAACTGAGTTTATGACTTCAATCGTACCTATATGACTTTCCTCATAAATTTCAAGCCTATTTTGGTTCCTTGGTGGGTTGTATACAACAGTTATTATAATGCTCTCTGACCCAGTATTTATGCGAGCAACAAGAAATTCCCTGAACTCACTTTCTATAGCCAAGTTTATCTCTTCAGCTTGAATCCTCTCACTTATGAGCAGTGCTATCCCTCCACCAGTCCTCTCAGATCTTTCGACCCTTAGTATTCTGAAGCCCTTAGGAAAAACTGTGACACTGTTTATGTCCTCACTCAACTTAGTCTCTGTAATTGCTACTATATCTGCCTTACTGTTGTGAATCCTATCTTTTAATTCTACTGCCTTACCAGCTAATCCATCAGCATTTGTGTATAACAATCTTAATGAGGCCCCATCCCCTGATCTTCTGTCATTATCTTCTTTATCTCCCCTTTGTCTGGAAGTATTCCGTAACGAAAATTTTTTTTCTCTTCCTCATTTCTTTCATCATTTAACCTTCTTGCCTCTTGCAACAAGTTTTTGATCTTTCCCATCTCTTCCTGTGTTCTGTATCGTCTAATGAACACTTCTTTGCATTCTTGAAGGTCTTTTAGACTTTTTTTTCTCAACAATATTTCCCTACATGTCTCCCCTCTCTCAAAGGTTACTTTTGTTGGTCTCGGCTTTCCTTCCCTGGAATATTTACCTAGTTGGTGTATGTTTACAATATCCTCAGGACCACATACTACTCCAAGCTTTCTTATCAGGTCTACAACCCTAGCTTTATTTTCTTCAAGTCTCCCCTGCCATGTTGGCTCCTGGGATTCACTTATGCCTGAGATTACCACTGTCTTCTCCTTATCAAGTGCCTGTCTGATGAGTGGGTTTGCCCTTTCCATCACAACGTCTTTCATTTTTTCGATTACTGTCTCTTTATAATCAACTGTTTGTATGTTTTCCAGTGCCACCACCTTTACAGCCTCTTTTACTGCCACATTCCCCTTTAGTGCATCAGCAAAGGACGTTTTCATGGCATCATTTTCCATATTCAGCTCCTGGAACTCTTTTCTGAACTGTTCAATGTTTTCCTTAATCTGAACATTCCAAGCAGCAATCTCGTCTCTCTCAGAAGATAGCAGTGAACTAACATCTAATTCCTTTAGGTTGTCATTTAGCTGTTTGTTTTTATCTTCTTGATTAGAAATTCTAGATTCTAGTTGACTCTTTTCCCCTTCCAGCTTCTTTATTCTTTTTTCTAGTTCCTTTCTCTCCTGCCCTTGTGCTTTATTTGCTTCCTCCAAAGATCTTATTTGTTCTCTGAGTGTTTCATTCTCTTTCATTTCTCCATCCATATTCCGAATTTTATCATCAAGGCTTGTAACCATTTCCTCTAACTTCTTGATTCTCTGTTTAAGTCCTCTGATGACTACCCCTTCTCCCGACCCATGGGTGGGAGAGGTTTGGGACAGAGATGGCTTCATTTTTATGTTCTCCCTCTCACAGAATATAGAAAGAAGACGAGAAAGAGGAAAAAAAAAAAAAAGAAAAGAGAAAAACTTCTAATTTACCTTCACACAGAATTTTTATATCTCCATATAAGTGCTATTTCGTGACTCAGTTTGCCTCCTTTCTGGTAACACACATCTTAACTTAAAAACTTGACCATGGTAATTTAAGTATAAAAAGAAAAAGAAAAACAAAAGTCAAACCTGAAGGAAAATTCGAATTTGTGTTCGAGGTGGCACCCACCTGTTTCTGTTATATATTCTTCCTAACTGATAAACTGACTTGCTAACCAAGATATGTTATCACGGGATTTAGACTTTACATTTAACTCAATATATATACAAAATAACAAAATAGCAAACGAGAAAGCTAAAAGAAAAGCAAAAAAAAAATGAAGAAAATAGGACTGCTGTACTACTTGGCAACTTAACTCAGTACTGTTGACAGGTGGGTATTTGGTAATTTTTTTTTTCTTTTATTATTCAATTTTTTCGTGTATCAAACTAACTAACTAGTTAATATAAATGGGAAGGATACTGTTTTTAACAATATATAGAACCACAGGATCAGGTAAAACGGCTTAAGAGCTTTCCCCAGTTTACACAAAAAATTAGGTAATGTGGTGTGAGGCTCCACGTCTGGCAACTCTTCTAGATTTCCCTCAAGGCAGAATCTGGACGGCAGCTTCTCTCTCTTCCTCACGAAAAAGTTCTCAATTTTTTTCCTTTAATATGAACAGTCTCGTCTTACAACAAATATTAGTTTTTGTACTCACAATACTCTGCAGGAGGATTTCAGATTTTTGGAAATTATGGTAAAGTATGTGTATGTGTGTGTGTGTGTGTGTGTGTGTGTGTGTGTGTGTGTGTGTGTGTGTGTGTGTGTGTGTGTGTGTGTGTGTGTGTGTGTGTGTGTGTGTGTGTGTGACTTGTACTGTAACTGTAGTTTATGTGCTTTTATATTATCGTAATCCACTAATAAATTTTCTTTGCACAGGTGTCTTATTATCTATATTTCACTCTATCAATCCATCTATCTACCTTTCTGCTTGTTAAGTTATTTATTCATGAACTTATATTTCTACATGCTTGGTATGTAATAATCACATGTATTTTTTCTATTATTTTACACACACACACACACACTCATATATATATATATATATATATATATATATATATATATATATATATATATATTATATATATATATATATATATATATATATGTGTGTGTGTGTGTGTGTGTGTGTGTGTGTGTGTGTGTGTGTGTGTGTGTGTGTGTTGTGTGTGTGTGTGTGCGCGCGCGCGCGCGTGTGTGTGTATGTGTGTGTGTGTGTGTGTGTGTGTGTGTGTGTGTGTGTGTGTGTGTCCCAATGAGGGGGGCCAAGATAGTCTCCTCCTTGTTACCCTGCGTGTCGTAAAAATCGACTAAATGGGGATGAGCGAGGGGCTTGAGAATCCCATCTTTTTATTTCCTTCCACAAAGAGGTAGGTTTTTGCTTTGCATCACCCATCCCCCCCCCTTATAAGGGGGATAATGACTCTTGTATATAGATATGAAATCTTGGATATAATACTCTGATTTCTGTGTGGCTAGCTATGTCTCTCTATTTACATTCCTTCCTCTGCTCTCTTGCCTGTATATTTTAAAAGCTAAATCTGTGGACCAGTGAATATTGGACACCAGTTTTACAACCAATTTCCTAGTGATTTATGAGTGTAAATTGGTGAATAAATTCAGACGGTGCAAGGCAAGAGCAAAAGATAAAAGTAGGTAAAGACGACGACGACGACGACGACGACGGCGAAGAAGAAGAAGAAGAAGAAGAAGAGAAGAAGAAGAAGAAGAAGAAGAAGAAGAAGAAGGAAGAAGAAGAAGAAGAAGAAGAAGAAGAAGAAGAAGAAGAAGAACGTAAATGAAAAGAGCAAAGAAAAAGAAGAAGAAAAGGCGCCTAGGTAGATGATGTTGGTGTCTCGTGCTCCAGACCCTCGTAATGAAGATGTTAAAACCCCGTCTTGCAACATGCATTTTTATGAGGTAATTTTTGAGGGTAAATAGCTTCACTTGTTGGAGTCGAGGGCCAGGTTGATTGTATGCCATATTTCATAGCAAGACTTTCTTTATTATACACATTTATTTTAAGCCAGCGGCCTCCCAGTGCACATATCCTAGAGTACATATGTAACTCCTATTGTATTTTGAGATTCTTGATGAAAAATTTTCCTCTATGATAAGTATTTTGTCAGTCACATTTATTTTAAGCCATTGGCCTCCCTGTGCACATATGCAAGAGTACTGTGGTTAAGTGACTCCTTTTGTACTTTGATACTGTTGTGATGGAATTTTTGACTTGTTATGACTTTTATTTTAACATTACTAATATATGAATTACTTAGAAAATAATTTAAGTCTCGGGCATCCCGTTTTATGTACGCAAGATTGCTGAAGCTAGGCTGAGTCCATTTTTATTATCATATTCTATTTTATCTTGTTTTAATTCGTAGCTGAACTATATATATATATATATTATATATATATATATATATATATATATATATATATATATATATATATATATATATATAATATATATATATATATATATATATATATAATATATATATATATATATATATATAGTATATATATATATATATATATATATATATATATATATATATATATATATATATATATATATATATATATTTATATAAAGGAAAATGAGCATTCTGCATAATTGAGACGGAGTTGAGTTGAGGCTAGAAAGATGATAACGAACACTTGAAGATCGAGGTCTGAATATAACCAGGATAAAAACAGAAAATAAATGGATGGGAAAAGAGGCTAGAAAAGGAGGAGTTATACTGGCTCTGGACGACCGCAAGAGGGTTTGGCATCTTTTAAATATATGGGATCAAAAGTGACTGAAAATTGTGATATGGACCCTGAAAATAACAACAGAATAAACTGTGCTTGGAGGAACTGGAGAATGTCATCAGAAATTTTGTGCGACAAGGGGATAAGTGAGAATATGAGGGGAAAGTTTCACAGAAGACGTGACCATTAAGGAAGGCTCAAGAATGAAAACTGGATGTGACAGAGATGCGGATGTTGAGATGGATGTGTGGAGTCACAAGAAGAGATAAGATAAAAAAAAATAATAATTACTTTAGAGGAGCAGTTAAAGGAGAGGAAGTTTCAAAAAAGTCCAGCAAAAAAAGAGGTTACAGTGGTTCGAATATGTAATGCGAAGAGCAGAAGACCATGTGTATAGGAGGTTTATGAATATGGAGGTGGAGGGTAGAGGAGGAAAAGGAAGGCCGAATATCCTCTAGAAGGATAATATGCGGGACAAGGGGCAACAGGAACAGGATACGCGAGAATTGAAAGAGTGGTAAAGGCTAGCAAGCAATAGCGACCCCATATAAAAATGGGTTAAAACTGAAGAAAAGAGGAAATAAAAATGTCATTTTATTTCGTTTTGCATGTTGCTTTAATAGATACATTCCTTTTCATTTGCTATTTGCTCTGGGGGGTTTTTTACACTGAAAGATACATAGTTGATAATATACACATATATAAATGTATATACATGCTGTATATGCGCATGTACCCATACACACACACACATAATCATACACATGCACCCACACACACACACACACATACACACACACACACACACACACACACAAGCCTTGATGAAAAAATTCGGAATATGGATGGAGAAATGAAAGAGAATGAAACACTCAGAGAACAAATAAGATCTTTGGAGGAAGCAAATAAAGCACAAGGGCAGGAGAGAAAGGAACTAGAAAAAAGAATAAAGAAGCTGGAAGGGGAAAAGAGTCAACTAGAATCTAGAATTTCTAAACAAGAAGATAAAAACAAACAGCTAAATGACAACCTAAAGGAATTAGATGTTAGTTCACTGCTCTCTTCTGAGAGAGACGAGATTGCTGCTTGGAATGTTCAGATTAAGGAAAACATTGAACAGTTCAGAAAAGAGTTCCAGGAGCTGAATATGGAAAATGATGCCATGAAAACGTCCTTTGCTGATGCACTAAAGGGGAATGTGGCAGTAAAAGAGGCTGTAAAGGTGGTGGCACTGGAAAACATACAAACAGTTGACTATAAAGAGACAGTAATCGAAAAAATGAAAGACGTTGTGATGGAAAGGGCAAACCCACTCATCAGACAGGCACTTGATAAGGAGAAGACAGTGGTAATCTCAGGCATAAGTGAATCCCAGGAGCCAACATGGCAGGGGAGACTTGAAGAAAATAAAGCTAACGTTGTAGACCTGATAAGAAAGCTTGGAGTAGTATGTGGTCCTGAGGATATTGTAAACATACACCAACTAGGTAAATATTCGAGGGAAGGAAAGCCGAGACCAACAAAAGTAACCTTTGAGAGAGGGGAGACATGTAGGGAAATATTGTTGAGAAAAAAAAGTCTAAAAGACCTTCAAGAATGCAAAGAAGTGTTCATTAGACGATACAGAACACAGGAAGAGATGGGAAAGATCAAAAACTTGTTGCAAGAGGCAAGAAGGTTAAATGATGAAAGAAATGAAGAAGAGAAGAAAAATTTTCGTTACAGAATACTTCCAGACAAAGGGGAGATAAAGAAGATAATGACAGAAGATCAGGGGATGGGGCCTCATTAAGATTGTTATACACAAATGCTGATGGATTAGCTGGTAAGGCAGTAGAATTAAAAGATAGGATTCACAACAGTAAGGCAGATATAGTAGCAATTACAGAGACTAAGTTGAGTGAGGACATAAACAGTGTCACAGTTTTTCCTAAGGGCTTCAGAATACTAAGGGTCGAAAGATCTGAGAGGACTGGTGGAGGGATAGCACTGCTCATAAGTGAGAGGATTCAAGTTGAAGAAATAAACTTGGCTATAGAAAGTGAGTTCAGGGAATTTCTTGTTGCTCGCATAAATACTGGGTCAGAGAGCATTATAATAACTGTTGTATACAACCCACCAAGGAACCAAAATAGGCTTGAAATTTATGAGGAAAGTCATATAGGTACGATTGAAGTCATAAACTCAGTTGTTAACATGGCGCGGGAGAAAAAATGTAGGATTTTGATTATGGGAGACTTTAATCATAAAGAGATAGATTGGATAAATCTTGACCCACACAGTGGTGAGGACTCATTTGGGGCAAGATTACTAGATTGCGTACAAGGGAATTTCCTACACCAACATGTAATGGAACCAACAAGAGCCAGGGGTGGGGATGAGCCATCACTACTTGATCTGGTGTTCACAGATAATGTGTTGGATATTGAAAATATTGAGTATGAACCACCAATTGGAAAGAGTGACCACTGTGTGTTGTTGATGGAGTATATCATTGAAGACATTCTTCCTGAGAGTAGAGGCACTGAGGACATGAGGAGGAACTATCCGAAAGGAGATTACATCAAAATGAATGAGCTTTTTGCAGTTATTGACTGGAGAACCTTATTTTACAACAAATCTGTACAAGAAATGTATGACATCTTTTGTGAGAAATATGGGAAGATAGTAGATTGCTGCATACCTGTCACCAAAGTAGGTGTAATTCATGCCAGAGAGAAATGGTTCGATAATGGGTGTAAAAGAGCTAAGGAGTGGAGAGACAAATGCTGGAAAAGGTATAGGAGGAGAAAAAACATAAATGCCTGGCAAACCTACAAAAGAGCAAGAAATGACTACCTAAGTAAAAGGAGAGAGGCAGAGAGAGATTATGAGAGGGACATCACCAGGAAGGCTAATGAAAATCCCAAGCTTTTCCACAGCTTTATCAGAGGAAAACTGAAGGCAAAAGAACAGGTTTTAAGGCTAAAGAGAGCGGATGGAAGCATCACTGAGATGGACGAAGAGATCTGCAAAGAATTGAACAAGGAGTTTCAGTCAGTATTTACAGTAGAAAATACCCCACCCCCTCAGATTGCAGTGATAGAAGCTCAAGGGCCGGTATTAGAGAACATCAACCTTACAGCCACAGAGGTATGCAAAGCGCTGATGGATTTAGATGTTCATAAAGCTACAGGTCCTGATGACATATCCCCTCATGTGCTTAAAAAAATGCGCAAACACAATATCAGTGGCACTAAGTATCATATTTAAGGAGTCACTGGAGTCGGGGGAGATTCCAAGATGCTGGAAACAAGCAAATGTGATACCTATCTTCAAAAAGGGAAGGAGGGATACGGCTCTGAACTATAGACCAGTTTCCTTGACCAGCATAGTTTGCAAACTTATGGAGAAACTACTAAGGAAACATATCTCTCTTCACTTGGAATCCTTCAACTTTTTGTCAGTGAGGCAACATGGCTTCAGAGAAGGAAGATCAACAGTAACAAACTTATTAGAATTTTATGATGAGGTAAGCCAAATCTTACAGGAAAGAGAGGGCTGGGCAGATTGCATATTCCTAGACTTCCAGAAAGCGTTTGACACTGTTCCACATGGGAGACTTATTAGGAAGCTGCAATCAATGGCTAGAATAGGTGGAAATGTCTTGGAATGGATAAAAACTTACTTAGAAGGAAGGGAACAGAGGGTTAGAGTAAGACACTCAGTGTCTGAATGGAGAAGAGTTAGTAGTGGAGTTCCACAGGGTTCAGTTTTAGGGCCACTTTTGTTCCTTGTATATGTAAATGACCTACCAGAGTCTGTAAATTCATTCATGAATATGTTTGCAGATGATGCAAAGATTGTGAAGAAAGTAAAAAACGAGAACAATGGTAGAGAACTTCAGGAGGATCTAAATAATCTGCATGAGTGGTCAGAAAAGTGGCTAATGAAATTCAATACCTCAAAATGTAAGGTAATGAGAATGGGTACAAGTGCAAGAAGGCCCAAGCTTGACTACTCGGTGGCTGGAGTACAACTTCAAGAGACAGAAAATGAGAGAGATCTAGGAGTAAACATACTGGCAGATTTGTCTCCAGAAATACATATAAATGGCGTAGTAAGGGCAGCATATGCATTCTTATCAAATGTGAGGGTAGCCTTCAGGCACATGGACAAGGAAATGTTCAGAAATATTTATGTAACCTATGTGAGGCCAAAACTCGAATATGCAGCCCCCTTTTGGAATCCGCACTTGAAAAAGCACATAGCTAAGCTTGAAAAAGTTCAAAGACATGCCACGAAACTGGTGCCAGAAATACGCAATCTCGGTTATGATGAGAGGCTGAGGGAATTAGACTTGCCATCACTCGAAGCTAGAAGAGTAAGGGGGGATATGGTGACAGTCTTTAAATTCCTTCATGGTTATGATAGAGTGGATAGGGATCGATATTTCGATATGGCTGGCTCTAGAACTAGAGGTCATAGTTTGAAGCTTCGTAAGAAAACTTGTTTGCAGGATGTAAGGAAATACTTTTTCAGTGTAAGAGTAGTTGATAATTGGAATTGGCTAAGCGAGGAGGTAGTTAATGCTATCTCAATCCATAGTTTTAAAGACAGGTATGATAAGTATCACTAAGTCTAAAAATGAAACCGATCAGGAGACGGGAAGATACGAGCTTTGGGCTCTTTCCCGTAAACACAATTAGGTAATCACAATTAGGTAATCACACACACACACACACACACACACACACACACACATATATATATATATATATATATATATATATATATATATATATATATATATATATATATATATATATATATATATATTAATATAAAAACTTGTGTTCATGCTTGGATGATTATTAATCCTGTGTATCAAAACAAAGAAAATAGTAATAAAGAAATATTTTTAGAAAGAAGTAAATAAAGTAACATATAAATATTGCAATTATAAATAGAGTAACATGGAAATATTTCAATTATAAATAAAAAGAAGGACAATTAAGACATTTCTCATATGTCTTATGTAAAAATGAGAAAAAAAGCTCAAAATTATAGATAAAGAAAAGAAGAACAAAAGAAAAAAATGTGAAGATGACGACAACAAGGTGTTGCAATGCAGTTTAGAGAAAATATATATTTTTGTATGATTTGTGCCAAACCCTGGTAGTCAGTCATGCAGAAACTTTTTCCTTGTAGAAGACGGCTTTGACTCGCCTCCCTTCGCGCTATTTCACTCCCTTCCATATTCTCTCTGGAATGCCTCCAAGGCTTTGCTGCTGCATATTCCGGTTTTTTTTTTATGCACCTGAACGGTAAGAAAGGGAATATGTCTCGGTTTTGCTTTAGAAGAGATAGAAATGGTTGGTCTTGCAGACCTTCCTTATCAACGACAAATGCATCATTCCTGTCACCACACTCTGCAGTAGCAAATAACGGCATCAACATCATTTGTATTGTCAAGCTTTGGAGTTGAAGTTTATTGGGAGTCGGCTGCCACTAGATTCATTTTGACGTCTTACGAATGTGTGTGTGTGTGTGTGTGTGTGTGTGTGTGTGTGTGTGTGTGTGTGTGTGTGTGTGTGTTTTTTTAAACAAACTTGTCTTTAATCACCTCAACTACTCTTATGCGCATTATAGATGCATATTTTTTTACAATTCGCACTGGGTATTTTTCTTCAATTTTCCTTATCAGTAACATGAATTATATTTTCATTCGTAAGTTTTATCTGTCAAGCTTATTAATCTCTGTCTTTATAAGAACTTTAGTTTCATTTTTTATGTTATTTCGAGTTTAGATGAAACTGTTAAAATTGCCATTGGCTTCGTAGTTGTTAGATTCCGTGTCATGGTGAGGTTTTCAAACTCACTGGTGTTTTGTCAACGCGAATGGAGTATTATCATCCCCATGATGAATTACTCAGAATTGGAGGACGTACTGAAATCAATCTCTCTCCATGGGATTCTTTTATACATACTCATCTCTTACTAAACAGTTTTAACTCTTTTTGCAGTTTCAACACTGGACGAAAAAAGTGCTATTTTTGTCCTTATCATTTCCTAATCTTCTTAAGATCCGATCACAAGGTAGATTCTACAACACAGTTAATGCTGTACTCCACGAGCTGTTGAGTTGACAAGGGTTATTTTCCAAAGGAGAGACGTCACTACACTCTTCTTTGTATTCCCCAACAAGCCCTGCCAGTGAGAGATGTTGTACTGAGCACCTCCAGGTTTTGCCTCCAGGTTTTACTATTGGATGTGCTTTAGTCTAAATTAAGATTTTTCTACCCTGATACCGTTTTTGGTGTATGCCTCTATTACATTGAGCTCCATTAATACGTTCGTAAAAGTTTTATGCAATCCCTTACCTCCATGATATGTTTTCCTAAAACATTCCATATGCAGAACTTGTAAACGGAAATGATCAAGAGTTGTCCACTTTATACATAAATCGGTAGTGAACTGTGTTCTTATTTCTATACTTGTGCAGATAATTCAGTGGCTGGATAGTAGTTATGGTGGTAAAGAGGCTAGGGGATCAGGGCCTGGCCTTTAACATGTTTCAGTAAATAATCAAAGTAACTTAAAGTAGTACGAGTAGAGTGACAACTATAACATTCAATTCCAAGTAAAGGAAGGACTGGTCTTGAAATCATAAATATAAGAGACAACTTAAATTAACGTGAGTATAGAAGCGAAAATTATGATGTACTTGACATCCTTATTAAATATGCATATGATAATAGCCATACTACTACACAACTTTCCTTTACATTTCGGTGGGTTGATATAGCTGCAGTCATATCACTCCCGTGGTCTGTAGATGACTTGATTTTATATTTTTATCAGTCAGTATAGATAATAAAGCATTTTTTCCTGGCAATAGTGATGACTGCTCTGTTGTGATTAGAAAAGGTAGAGATAACGATATTATAACTCTCTTGTCGACTTGTCGTAAATGAAGCATGTATATGCTTAGTAATGGTTACTGTGGTTGTATTCTCTGATAGTGGTTAAGAATGGTAGTGGATATGGTCTTTTGGGATGTCAGCAGCCACTTGTATAACTTGTAAGGCTTGTGAATATTGCTCCTGAAGATGTGATATTTAGAATAAATTTTATCAAATTCAGATGCCAGTGATGAGTGAAAGCTCGCCTTTACTTGCAAATACAAAAGCCTCTGAAGCAACAGATGTTCCTAAGGAGAAATGTATGTAGAAACTTAAGAAAATGTTTGTCATCAGTAACAGTTGAACCAGCTATATTCTTTTATGCCCTTTCTTATGGCCTTGAATCAGTTTTCTCAACCAACCTTTACATTGACAAGATTTGCAAAGATTCATATAGCCCTGAAGTGTGCAAAAATCTTGATTCAGGACAGCATCCCCAACAGCAAGATGACGTCCAACGTCGAACTAATGATTTCAATGTGTATATTCGTTTAATTGAGTATGTCCCAGGTGTATTTTCAGTGTTACTTCTGGGTGCTTGGAGTGATTTTAGAGACCGTAAAGTTCCAATATTGGTGAGTCTACTTGGTTTGCTCTGGAAGGGCTTGGGATTGACTGCTATGTGTTACTGGTGGAATTTACCTGCATCTTTCCTGCTCGCGGCTTACATCCCAGTTGGTTTTACAGGTTCAGTTCTTGGTTTCTATGGAGCACTCTACGCCTACGTTAGTGTAATCAGTGATGACAGATCTCGTACGTCTCGTGTTGGGTTTATAAGTATTATTTTACACGTTTTTCAGCCCTGTGGCCAAGTCTTTGCAGAATTAATCTTTGATTCAGGTGGATATGTAGCAGTTTTTGGGACTTATACCCTTTTTGTTGCAGTAGCATTTGCCTACTGTCTTATGAGGCTTGATAGACTATCAAGTACACATGCAGAAAATGGCATTGCAAGTGTATGCAGCACATTCTCCCCATCACATTTAAAGAAGACTTTGCTGGTGGCGTTCAAGGAAAGAAAGTTTGGCAGAAGAGGAGATATCATCGGACATATCTCCGTTGTAGCCCTTTATGTGTTTGCAAGAGGTAAATTTCGTGTTTTTTGAGCTTCACTGACTATTGATGAAATTTTGTGCCCAAAATAGTTATGCTCAATATTGTCTTATATTTTTTTTCTTATTTTAATCTTGCATACTTCAGCTTCTTAGTTTTCCCAGATACGAAGAACTATCAGTTTTTGTTCTGTCGCAAGACATTTTCGTGGGAACATGACAGGTATACTTTCTGGTCCACCATTGACCTGACCATATCTGCTGCAGGTATGGAAATCTTGACTATTCATACATTAGGAATATAATTGAAGTTAATGTATATTTTATGAGAGTAACAATTATATAAAATTAAGTGTTTCCCTTGAAGCACTGTCTGAACTTGAGATATAAATATTATGTATGAGTATATTTGGGAAATAACTTTCATGTCGTGAGATACATTCATAATTCGACAATAACTCGATGTGATAGAAACTCGTTCACTCTCCATTGTGTGTAAAGGACAATTACTACTACTTCCTGTTCTGAGCTATGTATTTCAAGTAGAAGATGCTTTATTGGGATTCACCGGAGCTGTGTCATTATTCTTTTGCTATATTCTCAGAGGTACAGCATTTAAGCCATGGATTTTTTATCTCTGTAAGTAATAAAGGTTAGGAAATTAATTATATTGTATTGTGACATATGATGAAACTTATTGCCTGATATTTCGCAGAATTATTAATGTAGTACGAAGATAATGCACAATTTTCTTGTGACAAAATACCTCACTATTTTTCCTAGCTTCGGCAATTGGCTTGTGCATGGAGATGATATCAGCATCCTCAAGGGCTGCTCTCTCCAAGCTAGTGTGGAAAGATGAACTGGGTGCCATCTTTTCCATTTTATCTTCAGCTGAAGCAATTATACCAACGGTTGCTCCTTCCATATACACCGCTGTTTACAACTCGACCATTGATGTCTTTCCAGGGAGCATATTTATTGTGGCTGCGGGTTTCGTTCTCATTGTGATGTTTATTCTGGTGTAAGTTTTCTGTTTAGGCAATATGTGAGCTACATGCTGATCTGTCCTTTTTTATGCTAGATTGCAGTAAAAGTTACATCTTTTAAATTAAGAAGTATTTGATTGTGGTAAATATATTTTTATTTGTAATGGAAGTCTACTATAGGATATTATGTTACCAGTTTTATAATTATACATCACTGTTTTCTTTATTAAATTAATTTCAAATTATTGATGACATTAGAACTTAGACTATTTTTTATTTATGCGTGTGACCTCCAGACAGGCAAGAAAATTGTCATCAACAGGTCAAGGCACCAAGAAAAGAAGAGCTGTGAAAAAAGTAGATGTTTAAAGACGAGGGAGAAATAAGAGAATTATACACAATATGAAGAGGACTGATTGAAAGAATAGTCGAAGTAATGGAGATCTTGATATGTAACAGGATTAGGCCCTGAGATGATGATAGACCCGCTTTTTGTAGGAAGATAAGTCATAAGAATTAGAAAAGACAAAACGTGGAAGAGAGTCCCAGAGTCTGGAGGTGGATGGGCAGAAGCAATCGCTTAACCAACCAATCCGCGAGCTACAAATCTCCACACAGTACATGTGAGATGAGACCGCTTAGCAAGTGTTACATGGCCTTGGCAGCGGGGGGAGGGATGCAACTCGAAAACTCATCGGAGCAGCAATGGATTTAGTAACAATAGAAAAGAGAAAGGCATAATATCTTACAGTGAAGAGAAAGAGAATCCAGATTAAAAGTAAGAGAATAATCACTGATGAGTATAGTAAGAAGTACCCCAGATGTACCAGCAATATTCTAAGCATGGATGGATAAGATCTTTATAGATTTTAAGTAATTGAAATGAGGAATAGTAATGACGAGAACGAAACAGAACCGCCGATATTTTATAAGAATTTAGACATGTGGATTATGTGACTCCATGAAAACAAGTTAGAGGCCATCTGATTCCTAATATGCTAATAGAGTTACGAGGGTAAATTTCGTTATAAAAAGATAGCCAAAATCTGTGTCTTGGAGGCATTATGTTTAACTTAAGTGTTCCACTCAGATAGCCTCTGTAAATTGGAGTTGAGAGTTGCAGAAAGAGTGATACGAGATATTACGAGTAGCAAGTGAAGATCGTGAAGAGAAAGCAGAGGAAAAATGAAGAGTAGAATCGTCGGCAAAGGCGTAGAGAAGAGAGGAGGATGGGGACTGGAGAAGATTGTGGATGAAGAAAAGAAAGAGTAGGGAAAAGAACAGATCCCTGTGGAACACCATTTGTAACTGGGAATGAGCAAGATGTTGCACCGTCAACAACCACAGATGTAAAATGGTCAGAAAGAAAACTGAAAATCAGAGAACAGAGAGAAGAGGCGAAGCCATAACAGGAAGTTAGGCCAACAGAGCCTTGTGCCATACTCTGCCAAAAGCCTTACAGATGTCAAGAGCGACAACAAAGGATTCCCATAGTTCTTCCGAAAAGAGGACCATATATGAATGAGACAGGACAGGAAGTCAGCAATGGATCTTGCCCTGCGGAAGCCGTACTGGTGATCAGAAATAAGCAAATTAGAAGTAATATGTTTCAAAAAGTGAGAATCGAGCAAAGTTTCAATACTTTAACAACATCAGAGGTTAGGACAATAGGTTGGTAGTTAAAAGGAATAGAGTAACAAAAGTTTTTGGAGAGATTTATGACCAAGGACCAGAATAATTTTTCACTGAGAGAGACGTTAAGGTCATCAACTTTCTTCTTAAAAAGAATTTTTAGATCCTCAAGTCTGAGCAGTTCGTGGGTTTCCAGCTGTAATAAAAGTAGAGCTAGTTAAATCAGAAAGAGAGTCTTCATACTACCAGTAAGCCTGATCCCTAAGCTGAATAGCCATGGAGCAGGCACAGTCAAACTAAGGATGACAGGCAATAAAAATGTTCCTAGAGGAGGGGATGTATGCCTCCATTCCCAAGGTTATGATCTCGGCAATTTTAGGGCTACCTGATCATTATTGCAGGTCTGAAAGCAGTAGTCATCCCATGGGAAGTCAAAGAGAAATTTGTGCAAATCATCATGCTGGGTACGCTCAAAGTGCCAAAATGGTGATGAGTTGGAGGAACTGATAGAGGGGGAGTGAAAATGGAAGAGACTGAGATCAAAGAATGGTCACATTTACCAAGAAGGGGCAGTACATGTCTGAAGGATTAGAGTGTTAGCTGCATGATCATGGCGATTGGGAACACAAGTAGGACACTTGATAATCTGCTCAAGATCGTGAGTAACAGAAAAAGCAAGGGCCCCGCCTCCTCCCTCATCTGTGTATCAAGAATGAAGTCACTTTCTGTGGGGTGCATTAAAGTTTTCAATACAGAGATCTTCAGCATATGGGTGAGAAGATAGCAAGGACTCAAGGCAGGAGCACTGATATTCAAAGAAGGACACAAAGTTAGTGGAGTTAGGAGAGCAGTAGCAGAATCAAGTAAATATAGAGGTAGTGAAGAGATAGATGTGTGACCAGAGAACATCTGATTCAGGAGATTCAAGGTCCATGAGCCTTGCAAGAGGAGTGTTAGTGTTACAGTAGGCACAGACCCCACCTTTGGAACGGAAATGAGAATACAGGTTAAAGCGAGACATTTGAAATGAGCAAAGGAATGCACGGTTTGAAAGCTGAGTATCAGAATGTAGGAGGAGGTAATGGTGGGATGTACTCAAGTGCTGTTGTACAGACGAAAGATAGGAGTTCAGACTGCGGATATTAGAAAAGTGAAAGAAGCAGATCCATCAGGAAGTGCAAAGTTATGCTCAGAATCATTACTACTAACAAGTGTGTTTATTCTCACACCAATGGTGGAGAACCTTCCATAATTGTAATAGAGATGAGTAAAAAGAACACAAAAAGAAAAAGAGATGAGGACTGTTGTGACTTGTCAAATGTAATGAGATAGTAAGCGATGTGTAAGAAATGCGTCAGAATATTCGGTGTAGATGTAGGCATAGGGCAAGAACCATGCTTAATAGAAGACTGAACCTGGAGCGGTCTTGCCCAGTCATCATTAGGTCCAAAATACCTTCAGCTGTGGTATTTCAATGAGTCACTGGTGCCATAACTAACCTGATAACTATAACCATAATTGGAGGATGCTATGTAAAGTGAATGGTAATTGAATTACTACTCATTTTTAATACAAATTTATGATTTTTATAGATGGATTCTTACTAGGAGAATCGGTGAGGGCATTAGGGAAGAGGAGAATAACCCTCAAGGAGGAAGACATGAGAAAAATACCGAAGAACCTTGCAAGGCCACTGCAACTACTACATAGACTTTAAGCACTTGAAACCAAATATGCTTGGAGCAGAATCTATTATTGCACTTTTTAAATCTATGTAATATCACCACAGCATCCTTCTCTTTATTTTCATGTCAATTTATTTATTTATACATTAACTGCCTTTCTATATGTTATTCCGTATTTTCATGTGCATCTACAATATTCTCTCAAAAGTTTCTAATGGTTATAAATTATTATTATTATTATTATTATTATTATTATTATTATTATTATTATTATTATTATTATCATTATTATTATTATTATTATTATTATTATTATTATTATTATTATTATTATTATTATTATTATTATTATTATTATTGTTGTTGTTTTTGTTGTTTGTGTTGATGTCTGTGTTGATGTCTGTGTTGTTGCTATTATTGTTGTTATTGTCATCAGTAGTTTTATTCCTCCATTTCATCCAATTTCTACTTCTGCTAATACTGCTACTGTTATTACCTCCTCTACTACTACTACTACTACTACTACTACTACTACTACTACTAACTGCTATCCTTAATTTTAGATGTAATAATGATTTGCGACTGGAAACATGTCAAAGCTATCAGCATATACATTGAAACAAGTTTCACTCAACTTTAAAATCGTGAAGTGTCCGGCATGTTTCAAAAATCCGTCCAGAAATTATGATAGTGTGGATTAGGCGTGCTCCTGTAGTAGGTTGCTGGATGTGATAATAAGAGAGTAGGTTTGGAGAACAACTAAAGGGCCACAGTTACCTGCCTTTACCTCTCAATTTGCCCCATTCGAAAATAGTCTCCACGTAATATACAACTGATTTTTTTTCACTTAGAAAGTCGTCTAGTTTTGCTTCCAATATAATTTTGTTATTTATGTTATATACTCCATAATGTTGAAAAAATAAATCAGCTTTTTAACAACTGATGAAAACTAATTAATAAAAGATTCAGTTCCTCCTTGGTAGTTTCTATAATCGGTCTCCAACTTCACTCTTTTAAAAACATATGATAAGAAATAGAGGAATCTGGTATTATGTGGCACCTTTCATTATCCTTGATCAACTGGTAGTTCTCTGTACAATCCATGAACTTGACCGACCCTTAGATTCTCAGGTTATCGTCACTAGTGTACTTAATTGGATTACAGGGGAAACATGTTGTTGGTTTTTATTATGTTTATTTAAAACCCATTAATTTGGTGGTGGTGGAGGTGGTGACGGTCTTTTTATTAAGATACTCTGTTGAGAACAGACCTTGTGTGATCCTTTATAGAATGTATATCAATATCTGTGGTTTGGGTTTTCTCGTGTGGTCAATGGCGTTCGTTACGAAAACTGCATCTTCGTCATTTCCAGCTAAGGCTGGCCTTGCTCAGATACTACAAGAAACGCTGAATAAATTCAGCGCCGAGGATATCGTTCAAAGGTCGGACCTCTTAACGCTTCTCACTATTTTAGAACGTAAGGAGAGTGAAGCTAATGCCATGGAAAATGCAGCTAATTATAATATGCAGAGCATTACATTGGGAGGAATGAACTCGGGAATAGTTGTTCTTACCAAAGAGATGACTGAGGATGTAGAAGCAGAAAACATTATGTTGTTCAACGATTCTAAATCAGAAATTGGCGAGAGGAAGACTGAAAACCGCACAGATGATGTGCATAATGATGATATTGGTAAGTTTTGTGTTGGGTGATCCAGTGGTCTCATACTTTTTTCTTTTCAGGGCGCACTTGTAGAATAACCTAAACTGTGGGGCGCGCTTTAAATTTTAATAAGGAGAAGTTGGTCATTAAATTTAGAAATAGGAAAATAACAATATGGTTTCCTGATATAAGCATGTATTTTTAAGACATAATTTGTAAATTTAAGTACGCTTGTGTTTTAGCAATTTTTGAATGTTAGGCCTCATATATGATTAACATATCTCATTTTCCCCATCAATGTATTTGAAATATAATTGCATTTATTGCTGGTAAGTGCAGATAATCATATATTCAATACTAAGAGTCAAAGACGAAATATTTGAAAATACTTTTAACTTAAATATGAACTTTACAAAGTATGAAAAAGTGCATCGAACATGTCAGATATTAGACTATTATATTGGTGGTTTAAACAGTTGCATTGGTTACTATATAAATTGATAACTGGCTTTCGTTTTCTTTTTCATTTATAGGTTCCAGCATTATTTTCCATATACAATGTTTTCATTATAATACAATAATGTAATTAATTCAGAAGCCTTGATAGGTATAATGCTATCAGGGAAAATTATATGATGCTCTTTTATATTTTAGGTATACTCCACGAAAGTAATTTTTATAATTTAGTGAAATGTTTGGTAGGTTGTAGAAGACTGTATTTTGCTAGAGAGAATATAGGAAAGGATTTAGTCACCCCGGTTGTTTCATTTGCCTAAAATTAATTATTAAATCTAGTAAATGTCCCAGATTTGACAACGTAGGGGAAAGGCGTACATGATGGGACAAAATACTAGTGGGATAAAGATGAAAATTATCTTTAATGGTTGTCATGTTTGCTTTATCATTCCAAAGAAGATTATCGGGACGGTTTTCATTCAGAGGGATTTATTAAGTATCTGATATTGTTTAAGGGAGGGCAATAGTCTTGATTTAAATCCCTTGAGTAGGGGGAAAAAGGAGAGGATTGTTCAATCCTTCTTAAAGGAATTGACAAAATATCCAGTTTAAAATATCAAGTGACAAAGACTTGACTCAAGACATGGAAGCTACGTGCTTGGTTTCTCTAGCTTTTTAAAAATAGATTTTTATATATAAAAATAATTCATATAATCCTCTTAAGTTAACTTGAGGTCCACGTGGCTATATTTCAGGGCACAAAAGTGCGCTTGGGCGAACTGTTTTAGAAACGCTCTACAGTTAGGGCATCGTGGTTTTGTATAAACATTCAAAGCTGTAGAAGTTGTGACCAGTACTGAAAGGTGCTCTTTTTATGGTTTTTGTCCCATTGTTTTTAGGCCTCTCCAGTAATTCTGTGTACATGTCACCGTAATATAGTTTCGACTTTTTGTAGTTTAATATTGTTAATAGTTTTGGTAAAAATTAGTATTACTCACCCCTTCTAACTAAGATAATCTAACCCAACCCAACTAACCTAAGCTAACTCAAATTTGAATATGGAAGGCTGCTTAAAAAAAAAAATTAAAACCTATGGTAAAGATTTGTTTTTTGCACCCCGTCTAACCTAGCTAAAGTAAATTTACAAACATAACCTAATATAACCTTACCTTATCCATATAACCTAACCTAACACAAAATTGAAGTTATGGGAGGGTGCACAAACCGAATCTGAACCGTAGCTTTACCCAAGGTAAGAAAGAATCTTGTTCCTTCAAAAACGATAGGAATTTTTAAACACCGCGTATGAAAACTACTTTTCCAGTGTTTAGGTAATTGTTGTTCACCTGAAAGGGCATGTCAACTTTATGAATTAGGTAGACAGCTGGCTATTGTGTGACTTGTTTTAGTTTGGTTATATTGTTTTGGGGAAATTCAGTCCTCTCAAATTATATCTTATTTTGCCTATTTTATACAAAGCCTCTTGAGTTTCAGACCTTGAGCATTTGACTTGCTCATGCAAGAGAAAGTTCTAGAGAATTTTTTGGAGAGTTTAATAACAGATGAAGTGATATGAGACAAATCAAAGAGTACTTTTTTGTTAACCTTGGGCCGTTCTTTCGCCATGAATAGAATTAATTTTAGCATATTAGTATTACGCCTACGTAACTTCTTTGTAGGAAACTTTCCCATGGAAAAAAAAAATCTTCCTATGTATTAACCAAATCTATAGGGTAGTTTGCAGCTCAGTGCCGTAAACTGGGACGGATGGGTACAAAAGTGGGAGATTTTAGCCCCTAGATGAAGAGGCGAGAATAAATCATCTATGGCTGTTGGGCCACTCTGCAGAAGAACTTGCCCACTTACACTGTATGTGACTCAAGCAGTATGGTGGGTGAGGGATTGCTGTGACCTTTTATCCCCAAGGTAGTAAGATGTGAAAGTGGAGGTGAATTGGTTTACTTGATTCGGCCCCTCTTTTTATTTACTAAGGGGATTACGGCTGTTATATATGCATGTAAATTGTGTTCAGGGGATCTACCAAACAAATTTTATTTCCACAGTCTACAGTAATTTCTCGGCATTAAGATATACAATAGTGAGCTTTTATTACAACGTTTCATCACGGCTTATTAAATTTGTTAAAACTGTCATTAATGGTAACTTAATACTCATATTTTTCCCTTTTCCAGTAGTTCTTTAAACCGCCTAAGCTTAGTTATGTTAGGTTGAGTGGATCTTGTAAATATGAGCAACACCGAGAACCCCATGTTGAAATTAATCAACTTTACAAGTTTAATTACGGGGTTTTTTAACGTTACAAGTTTGATTACGGGGTTATTCAACTTTACCTGGGGTTGTTGGGGTTATTTGTCTTTACAAGATCCGTTTTCTTGAACAATTTTATAAGTTTTTGGGCTAAATTTTTACTATGCTCAGGCGTTTTTACAATTAAAATCATCATTATTATATTCCTTCCATGCTTCTGAGGGGGGATAAATACTGTTCAAATGTATGTGGAACCCAGTCTGATTTGACTAACTCAGCTATGTAGAGTTGAGTTAGCTTAGATGCTCTACAATATTAGGGACATCCTATATTCCCGCAGCAGCCATCTCACGTCGGTGATTATCTCATGCACGAATCAGTGTACCAGTGGTTCCCAACTTTTTTTTCTTTTTTGGGGGGCATGCCCCACTTAAGCAATTCTAATATTCCGACCCCCCCCCCTTGTGACATTGGCGGAAAAGACCTCGTGAACCAATTACATATGTACATACATACACAAATATTTTATGTATGCTTAATCCATATGAATCATGTGTATTAACTCGCACATACTCACTTGAAACAAAAATCACCGTTAAAAACACATTCTCGAAATGCCCCCCTTATAAATCAACTTGATCCCCTTTACGTTGGGAACCACGGCTGTAGACGGTTGGTGTGTCAGGAGGGTAACCTGCTTGTTGAATCTGGAACCAAACCTAGCCCAAGTCTTCAAGAGGCAGGTGAATTACGACGACCCTATATGAACTTGGGAAGAGCTTCTGATAATTTTTTTTTCTGCAGCATTATTGATCTGGTCTTGGCAGAAACTAGCAACATAATTGTTTATAGATTTCTCTGTTTTTATAATGAAATATTAGCCTTCTCGTTTCTTCAGTGGTCTAAAACGGGTAAAAGTTTTCTTGGTTTAATATTCAAATTTAAGGAGATATATTCGCGAATAACAAATAGATTTACATCTGAAACGATATTTCTCTTATAATATGAAAAAAGTTAACCCATTAACTAAACATCTAACCAAATATTTAACTTACATAGGTAATTCATTCAGACTTGAACCCAGTGAGTGTTCTTTTGGTGTCTACAGGTTGTGGTATCAAGAATGAATCACCTGTTCAAGCTCGTATTTTGGGAGGGGTAGAAGTAGGCCTCAACGAATGGCCCTGGCAAGTGGCCCTCATACAAATTAGCACTGGAAAGGCATTTTGTGGGGCGTCTCTGCTCAATAGTCGTTTCCTCCTTACAGCAGGACATTGTGCGTCACTGTGAGTATATGTTTATCTAAAGTAAAAAGTACCTACGTATACTGAATAATGGGTGCAGTCCCTCTTGTAAGGGGATGGCCGTGTCAAAGCACACATTCATCTAAAGCCAATTCCTCCCAGCCACACCTCTTAGCCCCCTTGAGGTATTAAGGGTTACCACGATTCCCCCATATCACGCTGATCTGGTCCACCCACAGGGTAATGGGGAGAAGCTCGTGCCATAAGACACGACAGCTATAGCTGGTTTACACCCACCGCATCATTTCATGGCAACCCCTCCCTCACACCCACCCATGCCGGTTTATAGCACTGAGAAAGACAGGAATATTCCTCTGACCCGCGACTCCTTTTCACATTTTTTTTTATTTTCAGAATGCCAGCTGGCAATATGCAAGCATGGCTCGGGAGTCACATGTTAACTAGAGATCATGAACCAAATAGAATAGTGAGAGGAATCACCAATATCATTATTCATGAAGAATTCAAAAGGAAAACCCTTGCCAACGATATAGCTCTTCTCCGCATGGCTGAGCCGGTGAAACTAAGCAGGAAGGTCCGTCCAGTCTGTTTACCTGATGTCCGTAAGTTCTGGAAGGCCAAACCTTTGTTAGGAAATATTGAGATCTAGCAAGAAGGCGACAAGAGAGTTTATTAAATTATTAAACTACCCATATGATAAACTCATTTTTTAATCACCAATACTTAGGGATAGTACTCATCTTCACACATATCTTGATAAAAACTTTATTGTGAAGCAAATGAACCTCATTTCCTCTGAGCTCTGTATAAACATATCAACGGTACTTGTACAAATTAACCCTGTTTTTTAATCTCGTTATCCTTCTCGTGATGAGTTTATTGTAGCATGTTTTGAAGTGTACTAATTTAAGCAAGTTTTATAATCTCTTATTTTCCTGACAGGAGAGTGGGACACAGCCATTTTCAATGGATCTGATAATCGTCTGGGAGTTGTTACTGGGTGGGGCCTCACTAGGGAACGTGGCAAGAGATCTCCTGTCCTGATGGAGGTAGGTAGTAGATTAGACGGTTTTAGCGAGTACATGATTTACATATTTGTTTATGCAACTGGGTATCTATTATCCCCCTGTTTTGGCGAGGAGGTTTATTGCTTGGCAGTGCAATTTATTTTTGTTGCATATTGCATAATTGCAGTTCTTCCCACATTATTATGTAGGCTATGTAGTCCTAGTTCGTATTACGACCTTTTATATATGCATGTTACCAAGGGCAATGGTATACATAGGGTGCATGTGTACATGTGTATATTTTTGCTCATAATGCCCCCCTATTGAAGTTTGTTAAACTCCATTCCATGACATGTATCCCATTCACATGCTGCAACATTCCATATTCATTTAGCTAGTCACTAACAAGCATGTATCCCTATGAAACTCCCCTTCTTTATCTTTCGAGTCCTAGTTTTCTTTCCCTTGTATCCATTGATTTAAAGTGC
>JAXCGZ010008324.1:0-25000 GCA_037179515.1 Halocaridina rubra
GAACCCACCTACAAGGGAACCAGAGCTTCCACCCAAGAGGGAACCACACGTCGCAGGGCTTGCCCCCATCCCGGAGGGCGCCTCGGGGCTAGCCCCCTCCGGGAAGGCGCCTCGCCAGAGGGCGCCTCGGGGCTAGCCCCCTCCCGGAGGGCGCCTCGGGGCTAGCCCCCTCCCGGAGGGCGCCTCGGGGCTAGCCCCCTCCCGGAGGGCGCCTCGGGGCTAGCCCCCTCCCGGAGGGCGCCTCGGGGCTAGCCCCCTCCCGGAGGGCGCCTCGGGGCTAGCCCCCTCCCGGAGGGCGCCTCGGGGCTAGCCCCCTCCCGGAGGGTGCCTCGGGGCTAGCCCCCTCCCGGAGGGCGCCTCGGGGCTAGCCCCCTCCCGGAGGGCGCCTCGGGGCTAGCCCCCTCCCGGAGGGCGCCTCGGGGCTCCCGGAGGCGCCTCGGGGCTAGCCCCCTCCCGGAGGGCGCCTCGGGGCTAGCCCCCTCCCGGAGGGCGCCTCGGGGCTGGCCCCCTCCCGGAGGGCGCCTCGGGGCTGGCCCCCTCCCGGAGGGCGCCTGGGGGCTGGCCCCCTCCCGGAGGGCGCCTGGGGGCCGGCCCCCTCCCGGAGGGCGCCTCGGGGCTGGCCCCCTCCCGGAGGGCGCCTCGGGGCCGGCCCCCTCCCGGAGGGCGCCTGGGGGCTGGCCCCCTCCCGGAGGGCGCCTCGGGGCCGGCCCCCTCCCGGAGGGCGCCTCGGGGCCGGCCCCCTCCCGGAGGGCGCCTCGGGGCCGGCCCCCTCCCGGAGGGCGCCTCGGGGCCGGCCCCCTCCCGGAGGGCGCCTCGGGGCCGGCCCCCTCCCGGAGGGCGCCTCGGGGCCGGCCCCCTCCCGGAGGGCGCCTCGGGGCCGGCCCCCTCCCGGAGGGCGCCTCGGGGCCGGCCCCCTCCCGGAGGGCGCCTCGGGGCCGGCCCCCTCCCGGAGGGCGCCTCGGGGCCGGCCCCCTCCCGGAGGGCGCCTCGGGGCCGGCCCCCTCCCGGAGGGCGCCTCGGGGCCGGCCCCCTCCCGGAGGGCGCCTCGGGGCCGGCCCCCTCCCGGAGGGCGCCTCGGGGCCGGCCCCCTCCCGGAGGGCGCCTCGGGGCCGGCCCCCTCCCGGAGGGCGCCTCGGGGCCGGCCCCCTCCCGGAGGGCGCCTCGGGGCCGGCCCCCTCCCGGAGGGCGCCTCGGGGCCGGCCCCCTCCCGGAGGGCGCCTCGGGGCCGGCCCCCTCCCGGAGGGCGCCTCGGGGCCGGCCCCCTCCCGGAGGGCGCCTCGGGGCTGGCCCCCTCCCGGAGGGCGCCTCGGGGCCGGCCCCCTCCCGGAGGGCGCCTCGGGGCCGGCCCCCTCCCGGAGGGCGCCTCGGGGCCGGCCCCCTCCCGGAGGGCGCCTCGGGGCCGGCCCCCTCCCGGAGGGCGCCTCGGGGCCGGCCCCCTCCCGGAGGGCGCCTCGGGGCCGGCCCCCTCCCGGAGGGCGCCTCGGGGCCGGCCCCCTCCCGGAGGGCGCCTCGGGGCCGGCCCCCTCCCGGAGGGCGCCTCGGGGCCGGCCCCCTCCCGGAGGGCGCCTCGGGGCCGGCCCCCTCCCGGAGGGCGCCTCGGGGCCGGCCCCCTCCCGGAGGGCGCCTCGGGGCTAGCCCCCTCCCGGAGGGCGCCTCGGGGCCGGCCCCCTCCCGGAGGGCGCCTCGGGGCCGGCCCCCTCCCGGAGGGCGCCTCGGGGCCGGCCCCCTCCCGGAGGGCGCCTCGGGGCCGGCCCCCTCCCGGAGGGCGCCTCGGGGCCGGCCCCCTCCCGGAGGGCGCCTCGGGGCCGGCCCCCTCCCGGAGGGCGCCTCGGGGCTGGCCCCCTCCCGGAGGGCGCCTCGGGGTTGGCCCCCTCCCGGCAATAAATGGTAAGGAAGCCCTCCAGAGAAACAATACAGAAAAAATAACGCTATATGCCGGATCATAACTGGACCCCTTCTCAAGCACAAGGGAGTGTAATAACAATGACAGAGGGAGTAAAAACAAAAAGGACTCAGGAGGCATGAGGGACTTAAACATTAAAAATAGTAAGACAAACCTAATCCAAAAAAGGAAAAAAATAATAGTAATACCCTCAATCAAGAAAACTGTCAAGCTCATTAATAAGTCATTAACAAAAGAATATGTTAATCTCTAATTACGATTATAGATCGGTAACTAGATAACCCTTTAATATATAGACTACGCTGGTCCAATTGGTGACTCTTATTTTTTGATCATTGTAGATTCCCACACAAAATTTTTGAATGTTCATGTTACTAGATATACCACATCAGCATTAACTATTGCTAAGTTAAGGCAGAGTTTTTGTTATTTTGGATTTCCAGAAATAATTGTTTCTCACAATGCCTCTTATTTTGTGTCTGAGGAGATGGAGTTTTTCCTGAGGAAGAATGGCATTAAACACATTACACCTGTTCCTTGTAACCCTTCTAACGGCTTAGCTGAAAGGGCAAAAAAACTTTCAAAGAGGGTCTTAGTAAATTTACTGATGGGAATATTAATACCAGAGTATGTAGGCTGTTGTATAATCATAGAAGAGCTGCACATTCCTCCATTGGGATGGCTCCAGCTGATATAATGTTTAACTGTAACTTTCGTGGAACTGTAGAAAAAATTAAACCTCAAGAAAGAAAAAAAAAAGGAAAAGGCACTGCAAAAAGAATGTAAATTTGAAAAAATCGAATATAATGTTGATGATGTCGTTTTTTGTCAAAAATTATGGTCAAGGTAAGCCTAGGTTAGAAGGTAAAATCTTAGAAGTACTTGGTGTTTGTAACTACAATGTACAACTTAAAAATTTGGCAATATAGTTTGGAAAAGACACTCAGACCATCTTTTGCCTAAAAGAATGCATTTTTACCAGTAATAATCAGAATTATGGTGGTACTTGCAAGCCAACTTACAATTCAAGGAACAAAAGTGGCCCTAAAACTGAACCCTGTGGAACACCACTACTAACTCTTCTCCATTCAGATAGTGAGTGTCTTACTCTAACCCTCAGTTCCCTTCCTTCTAAGTAAGGTTTTATCCATTCTAAGACATTTCCACCTATTTTAGCCATTGCTTGCAGCTTCCTAATAAGTCTCCTGTGTGGGACAGTGTCAAATGCTTCTTTCTTTTATGATTGTGACACCAGGACGGGTCAGTTTCTGGAAGTCTAAGAATATGCAATCTGCCCAGCCCCCTCTTTCCTGTAAGATTCGGCTTACCTCATCATAAAATTCTAATACGCTTGTTACTGTTGATCTACCTTCTCTGAAGCCATGTTGTCTCACTGACAAAAAGTTGAAGGATTCCAAATGAAGAGAGATATGTTTTCTTAGTAGTTTCTCCATAAATTTGCAAGATATGCTGGTCAAGGAAACTGGCCTATTGTTTAGAGCAGTATCCCTCCTTCCCTTTTTGAAGATAGGTATCACGTTTGCTTGTTTTCAGCATCTTGAAAACTCCCCTGACTCCAGTGACTTTTTAAATATTATACTTAGTGCCACTGACACTTAGTTTGTGCATTTTTTAAGTACATGAGGGGATATATCGTCAGGAACTGTAGCTTTATGGATATCTAACTCCATCAGCGCTTTGCATACCTCTGTGGCTAAAAGGTTAATGTTCTCTAATACTGGCCCGTGAGCTTATATCTCTGCAATCTGAGGGGGTGGGGTAGTTTCTACTGTAAATACTGACTGAAACTCCTTGTTCAATTCTTTGCAGATCTCTTCATCCATCTCAGTGATTCTTCCATCCGCTCTCTTAAACCTTAAAACCTGTTGTTTTACCTTCAGCTTTGCTCTGATAAAGCTGTGGAAAAGCTTGGGATTTTCTTTAGCCTTCCTGGTGATGTTCCTTTCATAGTCTCTCTCTGCCTCTCTTCTTTTACTTAGGTAATCATTTCTTGCTCTTTTGTAGGTTTGCCAGGCATTTATGTTTTTTCTCCTTCTATACCTTTTCCAGCATTTGTCTCTCCACTCCTTAGCTCTTTTACACTCATTATCAGACCATTTCTCTCTGGCATGAATTACACTTACTTTGGTGACAGGTATGCAGTAATCTACTATCTTCTCATATTTCTCACAAAAGATGTCGTACATTTCTTGTACAGGTTTGTTGTAAAATAAGGTTCTCTAGTCATTAACTGCAAAAAGCTCATTCATTTTGATGCAATCTCCTTTTGGATAGTTCCTCCTCATGTCCTCAGTGCCTCTACTTTCAGGCAGAATATCTTCATTGATATATTCCATCAACAACACACAGTGGTCACTCTTTCCAATTGGTGGTTCATACTCAAGTTTTCCAATATCCAACACGTTATCTGTGAATACTAGATCAAGTAGTAATGGCTCATCCCCACCCCTGGCCCTCGTTGGTTCCATTACATGTTGGTGTAGGAAATTCCCTTGTACGCAATATAGGAATATTGCCTTGAATGAGTCCTCGCCACGGTGTGGGTCAAGATTTATCCAATCCATCTCGTTATGATTAAAAAATCCCATAATCAAACTCCTACATTTCCTCTCCCGTGCCATGTTAACAACTGAGTTTATGACTTCAATAGTACCTATATGACTTTCCTCATAAACTTATAGCCTATGTTGGTTCCTTGGTGGGTTATATACAACAGTTATTATAATGCTCTCTGACCCAGTATTTATGCGAGCAACATGAAATTCCTTGAAGTCACTTTCTATAGCCAAGTTTATTTCTTCAACCTGAATCCTTTCACTTATGGGCAGTGCTATCTCTCCACCAGTCCTCTCAGATATTTCAACCCTTAATATTCTGAAGCCCTTAGGAAAAACTGTGACACTGTTTATGTCCTCACTCAACTTAGTCTCTGTAACTGCTACTATATTTGCCATACTGTTGTAAATCGTATCTTTTAATTCTACTGCCTTACCAGCTAATCCATCAGCATTCGCGTATAACAAACTTAATGAGGCCCCATCCCCTGATCTTCTGTCATTATCTTCTTTATTTCCCCTTTGTCTGGAAGAACTCTGAAATGAAAATTTTTCTTCTCTTCTTCATTTCTTTCCTCATTTAACCCTCGTGCCTCTTGCAACAAGTCTTTGATCTTTCCCATCTCTTCCTGTGTTCTGTATCATCTAATGAACACTTCTTTGAATTCCTATAGGTCTTTTGGATTTTTTTTCATCATCAATATTTCTCTACATGTTTCTCCTCTCTCAAAGGCTACTTTTGTTGGTCTCTGCTTTCCCTCCCTCAAATATTTGCCTAGTTGGTGAATGTTTACAATACTCTCAGGACCTCAAACTACTCCAAGCTTTCTTATCAGGTCTACAACCCTAGCTTTATTTTCTTCAAGTCTCCCCTGCCATGCTGGCTCCTGGGATTCGCTTATGCCTGAGATTACCACTGTCTTCTCTTTATCAGTGGATTTGCCCTTTCCATCACAACGTCTTTAATTTTTTCGATTACTGTTTCTTTATAGTCCTCTGTTTGTATGTTTTCCTGTGCCACCACCTTCACAGCCTCTTTTACTGCCACATTCCCTTTTAGTGCATCAGCAAAGGAAGTTTTCTTGGCATCATGTTCTGTATTCACTGAAACTCTTTTCTAATCTGTTCGATGTTTTCCTTAATCTGAACATTCCAAGCTGCAATCTCGTCTCTCTCAGAAGAGAGCAGTGAACTAACATTTAATTCATTTAGGTTGTCATTCGGCTGTTTGTTGTTATCTTCTTGTTTAGAAATTCTGGTTTCTAGTTCACTCTTTTCCCCCTCCAGCTTCTTTATTCATTTTTCTAATTCCTTTCTCTCGTGCCTTTGTGCTTTATTTGCTTCCTCCAAATATTTAATTTCCTCTCTGATTGTTTCTTTCTTTTTCATTTCTCTATCCATACTCCGAATTTTATCATCAAGGCTTATGACCATTGCCTCTAAATCCTTCATTTTCTGTTTACATCCCATGGAGAACCTCTATCCTCTATCATCCCTCCCCAACCCCTGGGTGGGGTGGGGTTTGGGATGGAGATGGCCTTATTTTCATGTTTTCTCTTTCACAGAATATAGAAAGAAGAAGAGAAAGAGAAAATAAAAAAAAAGAGAAAAGCTTTTATATAAGCTTCACACAGAATTTCTATATCTTCATATAAGTACTATTTAGTTACTCAATTTATCTTTTTTCTGGTAACATCCATCCTAAATCGAAATTTGACTTTGGTAATTTAAGGGGAAAAAATGCAAAACAAAAGTCTACTTGAAGGAAAATTCGAGTTTGTATCTGAGGAGACACCCACCTGTTTCTGCTATATATATTCTTCTTAACTGATAAACTCACTTGCTAACCAATGTATGTTATTACAGGATCAGACTTTACATTTAACTCAATATATACAAAATACAAAAATAATAAAAGAGAAAGCTAAGAGAAAAAAATGAAGAAAAATTAGACAGCTGTGCTACTTGGCAACTTAACTCAGTACTGTTGACAGGTGTATTTTTGGTATTTATTTAGTTATTCAATTATTTCGTGTATCAAATTAACTATCAAGTTAATATATATGGGAAGGATACTGATTTTAACAATATATGAAACCACAGGATCAGGTTAGAGCTCTCCCCAATTTACACAAAAAATTAGGTATTGTGATGTGATGCCTTCACCTCTGGTAACTCTTCTAAACTTCCTTCAAGGCAGGACAGGACAGCTTCTTCTCTTTCCCCTCTCGAAAGTGTTCTCAATTTTTTCCTTTAATATTTTGGACAGTCTCGTTAACTACAAATATAAGTTTTTTACTCACAGTACTCTGCAGGATTTCTTATTTAGGGAAATTATGTTTATGTTTTATACTTAAGTCTCGGTCACTCAAAAAATAATACCACAAGGAAAAATTTAAGAGATACTGAATGTGTGTGTTTTAATGCTTGCCGTGTGTGTGTGTGTGCAACACACGGTATTAGTGAGGCATCCAGCTAAATTTCCCAAATTACAACCTTTCTCTATCCACCTCAGTTCGAATGGGGATAAACCGTAACACATGAAACAGCTAACAGTATTATAAATTATTTAAAACTGCAGCAGTCCTTGAAAGCTAATTCTTAAGGGGCACTGTCCCTAGCAGTAGTGTTGCTAATCATTGATTCTAAGGCATGTGTAAATATTAAAGACGTTTTTACAATCTGCATGCCTTACTTACCAAAAAATGTCACATATCGCAAGTGACATAAATGCCCTAGTTTCCCACATCCCTTCGCAAACACTGCAAGAAGTAGCATAATATTGATTCGTGTTCTCTTATACTCCAAACAGGATCTCTTAATACACTTGATAGGCAGCAAAGAAAAAATATACTGTACATCGTACTGACTGCCCTTCTTAAAGGGCAAGAATACCTCCTCCGTGTTCCTTTGTATGTTGTAAAAGTTTGACTCAATTAAGTTGAACAAGGGTGCTGGGAATTCTCCCTCTGCAGTTTCCTCCCACAGAGAAGAAACTGCTATGACAAAGCCATCCCCCTTATAAAGAGGATTGTAGCTTTTGTACATACATAGATAGACTCTATTATCAACAACATTGTATCCTCTTGCAACACACGGGTGGCAGGGAGAATAACACACATCTACTTATATTTTTATAATTTTATTATCATATTTCTACATGATTAGCTAAAATAAAATTGTGCATGACAACAAGAGAGAATTATACAGAAGTGAAGAAGCCCATTCAAGATCCCATTTGCTTACAAATGTTATTTCTGAGATTCTCTTATCAAAGGTATAGGATCACCCATCATCATCATTTGAATGCAGGGGATGCAGGGCAAAAAATATAATGTCAGTAATGAATGGTGAAGTTAAAAGATCTACTTGACAAACTCCTCAGGTCTAACCATTTCAATTTCTACAGTGAAAAAAGGCACTTGATCTCTTGAAGTTTCAAAACCCATGATTATTAACTGCTTGGAAACACCATAAGTTTCACCCAATCCTGTTAAACTGATTCATGTTAAACAGTGATGAGCATGTAATCAACATTTTCACAAGGAAAACTTTAAATGTTAAATACAAATGTAATCCCTCAAAATCTAAGAATAATAAAAATTGTTAACCAGTTCAAATTCATCACAAACATTAGCAATGCATAAGCAACCAAGAGGCCAGTACAAAATTTTCGGTGTGGTAAGAATGGGATACATAATTTCTCTAATCTATTCAGTGAAGCTAGTAGGTCTTAACTGTTTCAATAATGAGTATCATTATGAATGAAAATATTTTTTTGATTACACACGGAAGCACTAAAACCTTTCATAAGAAGGATTTTTAGAAAATACTCATCTGTACACCATAAAGGCGACAGTTAAAATAAACCTCAACAATTATTACGTTTAGATGTATATGTAGTGACAATGAATTCCTCTGACACCCCATATGGCCATATTTATTCAACTGCCTTCTTCATCAGGCTTATCCAGAAAAAGGTGATGAGAAGATTACTCTTTTATATCATAACCTTAAGCAGTATTTTTAAAACTCGCAAACCTAGATTGTCTTGCAAAATATATATAAAAGACAAGTGTTTTAATTCAAGAAAGTTAAAAACAAAGAAAAAGGTGCGTGTTTGTACAAACTTCAACAAACGATAAATGAATATACACTCCTTTCAGTATTCTTACCACCTGAACACTATTATAAATCAACTCCTATCACTTTCTGGCATCATTTCCATACTAGCTCAGAACTTTGCTAACTTTTTAAAGTTTCTGACAAGTCTACCCTTATATGATCTAATCTGAAGAATGAATATGAAAAAGAGTGATGAAGTTATTGTGATAAAAATTAAGTGATAAGCTATAGAAAGGCATTTTGGTAATTACTAATACCATTATTTTTACTTATAAACACTATTTCATATTCACTCCGGTACTCACATAATGCCTAGAATGAAGAGAATGAAAAAAAATGAAACAACATAAAAATCATAAGGCAGGAAAGGCAGGAGCAGTATTAGGAAAGCACAGATTACACATACAAACAAAAATCTTAGGAAAAAAACGTGCAGTTTCTTCTAAAGTGAAAAGGATAAACCGTATCTTGTCCCTGCTTAAAAAACAGAGGAATATTCAGTCGATCCTAACAACTTCATATTGGTTTATAAATCTTGGCAGATCATTACATATGAAGAAAGCACCAGCAGAGGGTTAACAAGACATCTACATAAAATTTCATTTTTAATAAATTCACTTTGGGTGTGACTAGACACGTGCAAAAAAACCTGAACTGATCCTTATTTTGTGTTCACTACCAAACAAGTACGGAAAATCATAAGCCTCAGTTTATTAAGGACGAAGCCATTTTCTCTGCTTATTCACATATAAAAAAGATTCGTATATATATAGTAGTTCAGATATACACACATGCACAGATTACAGTGGTATTTCAGCACAAAACATAGTCTTCCTGTACACAATAATTGGACGTGGCTCAATTATCATACATAATGTATAGCTTAAGTTATCGGACATGTCCCTTTTCTGCAATGCAAGCACAGACAGCTTTGGAAAGGACTTCAAACTCAGGATGCAACAAAAGCAATTTGTCTGTGCACTGAAATACTGTAAAATGTAAAATTTGCAAAAAACTAACCTTCATTTTAAAGGCGTAGGCTTATTTTCCACAGCTTGGCACTATAAGTTTGACCTTATCCATAAATAAGTAAGATGAAAAATTTCTTTAATTAAAAAAGCTATAACATATCTGGCCATTAGTATTTGCAGAAGGTAATTTCTCTTAAAGTAGCTGCAAAATCCAAGTATGAAGAATAATTACAATAAGTCAATTTATCTAAGTTTCCTCTAGATTTACATTTATTCAGCCATTTTTCTCTAGGTCTCTTGGGTTTAAAGTGAATTCATATAGATTGACTTTATCCAAAATACATTATCTGGAAGAAGTTTTCCCTGTCTGACATAAGTAAGAAAATAGGGCATCAATATTATTAAGAAGACAAGAGATATCGTAATTACTTTGGCCCTGGGACTGTTCCATCTTGAATTCAGCAGCAAATGTTCAAACTTTTTCCACATAATTTCCAGGGAAGGTACCAAATAGTCCAGTCCTGCGGGATGTGCCGACGAACCAGCCGTCATCACACTTCTCCATCACCAGCACAATGTCAGACTCTAGTAACTCCAGTTCATCATCATTCTGGGGTTTGTAATTATAAAGCGCTCGGTATCTGAAAAAGTTAAGACCTTTTTAAAAGACATAGTCAATTTAAAAAATTTATAAGGCCTACAGCAATGCATGTTCATTAAAGTTTTGTGTTTTAATATAGGCATGGAGATTTTTTTTCTCATGAATGAAGAAAATCCTTAGCCTTTTTAGGATTAAACAGAAGTCACAATCGATAATACTGCAAAATAACTACCATTATGATGCAAGATTTACCTAAAAGATGCACACATCAGATAATTTGATTACAATCATGAATGTTTTGAGTCACTGTACACTGCTTTTAGAAGAATTTATGCAGAGTAAGTGTTGTGTGAGTGTTGAAAGGGATGGGGTTACTGATGATATGCTTAACTACTTACATTCAAATGGAAGCAAAATTAAGGATATAATAAAACCGAACCCTAGTTTTATTACCTTAAAAGGAAATATGCTGAATCCTATTCAATCATTTTTCCAATTTCTAATGCACCTTAATAGGATACACATATCCACATAAGCCTATATCAACTGGTAAAATTGTTCTCCTCTCAGCTGTAATCTTTGACAACGAACACCAAGTCAATATTGCTGGAGGAACCATTCTCTCATATGGTTCAGTATTTGTATACAGTACCTTAATATGGACATCTTGGGACTGAGGTAGTGCAGTGATCAGAGCACATGACTTAGGAACTGACAAACCTTTGTTCGAGCCAACTGCAAGGTGTTAGAAAGGGCATTCAGCCTTATTTCCCCACCTCTAATCTGTCCTCCTCCATTCTCATTCATATGGAAATTACTAGTGACATATGAACATATCTTCAAAACTCTAATATCTTAAGAAATTTCTACCCCTCTCCTGTTGTTGATGTATTTCCATTTACGCTTTTTCTCTCCCTCCTTTCAATGCACTAAATAATATTTGATTAAATTTTTTCAAACATCGAAATTTAAGTTAGCCTTGGGATATAAGCAGTAATACAATAAAGAACAATTATTTCATATATTATTAATTCATCGTAATTTGTTCTCACATATATATACTGCTCAATATAAACAATTACTAATATCCAATATATTTCTTCAATAGGGACAGAGTCGGTCACTTTTGATTCACTATCCATTCTTTGAAAGTATCTAAGCAAGTTCTGCAAACTCAGATCCACTGTCTCCAACAAGCTATATTTGTTCTCACACGCCTAAGTCTCTCCATTTCCTTCTGTGTTAACTTCACAAAGTGTTCCAAGGCTATTAAGTTTTGTTCCTCTTGAACAACTATCACATTGTGCAGTCTAATATAACAAACGCAACATGAACCATTTCTTTCAAACACTACATAGGGGCCCAGGGCAGTTTCGCCTCTCTTAACTCAATAATCTCTCTCTATTTACAAAGCATCCTCTCTCTTTCACTCTATATGCAATGCAAACCAGTTCAGCAAAACGTCACTTTCACCACACTTATCACGCTAAGTATGCTATTATCTCTTTTCACCAACACCAACCAACTTCCTCACCACAACCATATCAATATTTTTAAGATTCCTTATTCTCTTCATCAATAATTTAATATACTCTATTAGTTGTAACTGTTTTTTACTCTTCCTTTTCACTTCCATACTTTATTCCCAATTTGAACAACTGTGGTCCTTGTCTATTAATATCGATCTTCCACTAATCAGCAGACTTTCCATCACTCATCCCATTCTTCCTTTTTACAATCCTCTGCACCCTATACATCTCTGCACAGTCCATAAAAAAAATAACAAGATATCTCAATACTTTTTTAAATTTTAGTTTCCTCTTCTGCTCAGCAAACTCTCTTACTCTCATCAAAATACAAATACATTTAATTACTTTAGTATCATACTACCCTTCTTTTTGAGTTAAGAAAAAGACTGATGCATAATCGAAATATGTTCTCTTAAAAGTATATTACAAAAGGAAAATATTGTTTGGTTTAAATATGCTTCCCAGTTCCTTATTTAATGTTTTTATTATTTTTTTAATCAAAATTACTTCAAAAAGCTTCAAGCATCACTTTATTTTTCCTAATGTAGATTATTTCTTTTAATTTCCCTGAAATGTCCTTTCAAAGCAGTTGTTCTTATGAGTTTCTTCGTTAACCTTCAATACTTACGGGACAGGTTCTTGCTGGGTGTTCACAGTAAGGGACTGGTTATAGGGTCTGGAATCATTTTGACTTCCCGGACGGCCCTAAGGGTAAAAGTAAACAAAAATTTCAAAGTTTTCCAATACAAAGCTGTAAAGAAATAAAAGAATCTCACTGCTTATCGAGATTCACTGAGAAATAATCCTATCTATTACAAGGGAACATCAACATATTTTAAGAGAATTTTGAATAAAGTTTTCTTGTTACCAATTTTATTACAGCAGTAATATTAAGCTGGACATGAAAATCAAATGAGCTCTTCTTTTACTCTCTGATTTGCAAGGGTTATACACAGCTAATAAACTAATATACGAAGAGAACCTCATACAATAATATATCTTAAATGTCCCTACTATTATAGAAAAAAAATGCATGATCATAATGATATGAATGAAAGGTTACAATAGCTTTTCAGTTATTTAATTAAATAAAAACTAGTGAGTACAAAGTCAAAAATTTAAAAAGCATCCCATAGCGAAAAAAAAAAGAAAATAGTTGCTTCAGCCTATTCAAGGAAAATTTAACAAAAGCACCTGCATTCCAAATGATATGCGAATGATAAGCTCACTTCACAATTTAAGTTACAGACCAAGGACAACCAACACCTGAACAAGGCTCATACTACAGGTAAAAATTTGGTGTTTGTGTTGGGTGACGTGTTTTCAGCTAAATATGAAATACCTCCAAAAATTGTTACACAACCAACACTCTGTTTACAATGCACGCTTTGTCTTATAGAGTAAATCACTGACAACGGTATCCTTCACTGATATAAAAAACTCATAGGGAAATGGACGGTCCAGTTCCTTATATTTTATTTACATTCATGCATCATCTACACCCAACATAAACCCCATCAATGAGACCTGAAGCAGGGCTTGAAGTACGCACCAAGGTGGAGTAGGGGCTGGAGTAGGAGGATGCACCATTGTAGAGTAGATTAGCGGCAGGCAGAGCAGGTCGCGGCATAGGCGAGGAGCTGGGTGTCACTGGCAAATAATAACATAATCACCAGTGTCAAAAAAGGTGACTAGTACTGATTAAGTTCGGAATCTTAATATATAATCTAAAGTAGTAAAATGGGGAACAAGGTTCTAAGGTTGTTTAATTCTGTTTATATCTAACTATATCACTGACAAAAAGCACACAGTTTCTTCATAGCAAAGTAGTAGAGTAGTTCCTTTTCCAGAGAAAGATCTAAACTGTACTAAAACCTAACACGAATCCCGGAAGATTTCATTAAATAAATCATACTAAAACCTAATTCATGAGCTGACTACCATGCAGGCATAAGGCTTAACATTGTGGTTTTCTAGACTTCAGTGATATAGTTAAAGTTACACTTAAAATGATCAGATAATTGGGAAAAGAAAGGTCGAAGACTTTTCTGGTAATTCTGAAGATTTAATTTACTGAAATAGCTCCTGGTACCTCTGCCTTCCAAATTTGCCACCTCTTGTTACATTATCATTTACTTAAGAAGCCGTTCAATACTGGCCAAGTGTGTGATCTCAGTTTTAATTTTCCCAACAGTATGTAATTGAGACATATATTTAGTATATATCATTCTCTCAATTATAGAGTACAAGCTCGAACTTAAGTATTTCTTAATAGCATACCAATGCTGAAACATAGCATTTTCCCAATTATTTTAATTAAGTCTGGACTTTTATTCTTTGGAACAGGCACAAAGCAAGCAGTCTTGAGTTTCATCCTTAAGAAAGAAATTAAACAATATTTTTTGTTTCAGTAAAAATGATTATTCCAAATTGAAAAGTTTTTTCCCAGAATATTAGTATAAGTCTTTAGAAAACAGTATGTACTTTGTGACTTTCACGAAGCAGTATGAGACACAAAGAACAGTACATTATAATTTACCAATGTCAATATCACAGCCATAAAACATTTCTTTGGACGTTTTTGCTTTATGAGCTCTAAAATAAAACTAAATTTGAAGACAAGGATATATTTTCAGATACAAACGCACGGTTTTACTATTTCATGACATTGACCTCAATTGAAATATAAACCTGCACAATAAAATATGAATTAAGTGATACCCATATTTCTTCAATGTCAGTAATATGTTCTCTCCTGCAAGGCATAAGAAGTTCGTCTAAATCTGTTTAATTCATCCTACTTACACTATTTCTGTATTGTTACAGACAATTTAATTAAGGAGCTGCCACTTCATAAAGAGGGAAAGAATAAAATGTTCTTTCTGACTGCATCTTTTAAAAAGGATATAAATAAATAAAACAGACACAAGAAAGGACTGTTAATTAAGTAGGGCATTTCCACTGACTACAGGAATATGAACAATTAATTACAAATAGTTCGAAAATAAAACAACATCACCGACACTGTTAGATAGAAAAAAACATTAAAACTTTTAAGTTCAGAATTATTTGGACGGTACATATTTGCTGTGAGTTCCGCTAATAAACAGCAATCTATATGTATTTGGCTTTTAATCCCACGAATTTTCCCTTAATGTTGTAACAATGTTCTCCGCAGTTATGTAATTTGTAATAATATAACGTAAAGGAATGTTTGAAATATGAACAAAACGTTTAGTCACAGTATTTGAGTCTTTCATTCCAAAATAAATATGACCAATATATTATCCTCCATCCAAAATGACCTTAATTATGTAAAAAAAAAAAAATATGATACGAGAACAGTAAGTCACCTACTACACATGATAAACATATAGAGTAAACAAACATTTACACAAGATACATATGAGAGGACACTTTTAAATCTAAGCATCATTGAAGTAAGCAGCTGATAATGGAAATGTGTATGGCATAGCATTCTTTATAAGCTTTCAAATTTCATATAAGAAATATGTTTATGAAAAGGATTGGCACTCAAAACTGCTGCTAGTAATGGCAACACAATGGCTTTCAGTTAGGTGTTAGCAAAACCCTGTTTTTGCTCCCTGTCACATTATAATAACAATGGCAAAAGTATGATAGCTGCAAAGGTGATTACTATATTTTTTATTTTACATATACTTTGCTACTGTTCCTCTTAAATTTCATATCTTAGAGACAGCGAAGACCCCACCATTTCCCTTTTTACATAACTTCTGAATTGGAGATTAAATGTAGTTAGCATCAATATTAACAGCAACTGAGATAAGCTCTGCTTTACAACTAACACAAAGCCCAGTGTAATGCCAAATTTGCAAAATCAAAGCTAATGAACAGACGACTCATTGGCTTCTACCTCAGATAGCAATCCTATCTTAATGTGCAGAAGTTCAGCTAATTCTAGAAACAATGCCATAAAATAGGCTTATACCTATGCAATAGTCAAAATACAGCCTGCCTTGTTAGTAAAGTTATATAATGAATGAGATTCTTCATTTTAAATATAAAGCAAGTGAAATATTATACAGCAATGTATTATTAAAAATCATATTTCCGTAAAATTAACCCAGAAAAAACAGGCCCACAAGGTTCCCTCTTTCGGCATATATATCATATGACATAAAATGTACCAAGAGTTGATAATTCATGACATATCATGTTTTAGCTTAATGCAGCACTTCAAATCAACATAAAAACACTGTCACTGTAAAGTCTATGCAGATAATGATAAATACAGTGGCAGAATACAATTAAGCATATCAGCTGAAGCTATTGACATACATTCTAAAGCTATTTTACACTCCAATATAAAATATTGTATCATAATAAAAGAGAAAAAGACAGTACAGGTATACCATTAAGCATTCATTATAATTTATCTCTCTATTAAAAACCAACATGCTTATCAAACAATATGATAACTGTGTTCACGAGAGTAGGAAATTAAAATGTGAAATAATACATGCAAAGAAACTGGTTGAGAGTCTGTCATCAAGAATGTTTATTTATACTTTCATATTTAAATAATTACAACAGAAACTTTACTTGCGCATTATACGGTATATAATAGGCTTGGGAGAAAAGTTACATCTTCTTTGTTTTATAATTACGACAGACGGTGACCCTGAAGTACCAAAGCCCTGATGGGGCTACAAGCTTCATCCTTCCTGAAAATCTATTCTATTAACTAACAACGAACAGCAGAGGCAGAATTGGGCAAGATGTGATAAGGTGCTCCTGCATTACTACTCTCAGTGCTGTTTTACCACACAGCTACTTTATGCAGGGTGTAATACAGCAGAGAAAGAGTGATATGTGCCTACTGTACTGCATGGTAGTACATGATTGCCTTTGAATGCAACAGAGAAACATATAATTTGGCAGTCATTAAATATATTTGGTTTGGGGTACTTGGAAGATATGGTTTACCTGACATCGAAGGAGAAATTTGTATAGCAAATGTGCTGAGACACAATACCGTAATGCACTTGCAGGTCAGGCTGTACACAAAACCATAATAATAGTTTATTTTCTTCGCCAGGAAAGTGCTGACAGTAGGGGTGAGGACGAGGAGGGAGAAGTCACAGTAATGTCTTCGATATCACGTTACTACGTAAGTATTAAAATCATTTTGCCCTTATAGAATTTTACAACACTGTAGAACAGTATCTGAAGACAGTAGAGGTACATAAATACAATCAAAACCCACGAGAGCAGCTAAATATATGATGTGATCTCTCAACCAGCTACTGTATTGCTTTGTAGCAACACAAACTTTAATTTGATTTTCTAAGCAAACATTAATAGTGTAAATTATTTATAAGAACAAAAAAGAAGACTTTTGACTCACTTGGCCTCTCAGGACCAGGTTCCACTAAAGTATCAACATAAGACACAGGGAAAATACCCTTGCGACCACCTATCCTGCCCTCATACCAATTTTCATCCACACGTCTAGTTAGTACAACCAACTCGCCTGTAGGTAAAAGATAAGAAATCTGATGTAAAAAAAGGCACAACTGATAATTATTAAAAATGAGCCTTAAATATTCGTATTGGAATAGCAGGACACAGATGTACATTTTATTTCAGTTTGAATGCTACTATGTCATGTTGCCAGAAGCAAAGAGAACTAACCTTTGCCAAGAGACATTTCCATGGAAGTTTGAGCCTGGAAATTAAACCTCGCTCTAGCCTGGCCTTCTGTTGGTTTCCTCTGTAGTGATTTGATGTTGTCGTAAGGCACAATCTGAAAACAGATAACGATAAACATGTGCACAGGACTCTTTATGTATTTTGTTGAAATAATATACATTACATATACAAATATCTAAATTTTGTAAGAAAAAACCTCTCCCAACATGTTTTTTTTTTTATGTAAAACAGCAGAATGAACATAAAAACAATAACAAAGTGATATACAAGATAGTGTTGCAAATCGAAATTTTATGAAGAGGCTAGTGGGAGGGTTACCAGGAATGCCAAATCTGAACTGGTGTGTATTCGTTGGTAAAGGTTTGAACTTTTGTACTATACATCATGTGCATGGAAGAGTTTGCATAATAGAAAATGGTAGATGCAGAGTTGTTATTACTCCACGTTACGGTGGTGGATGCAGACTGGTTGAGGAATTATAAACTGATGCCCTTCCTAGAGATCCGTAGTGGGTTCGATTGCGGGTCCGTGAACTCTAAAGTTAAGTGTTCTAACCACTGTGCTACCACGGTCTCCAAACGGAAATGCAGAGATGGCTTGCCTTCATTTTTACGCTTCATTTCTCAGTTATAACCATCCTGCTAAATTTGGAGAATGGCAGTATGTCTACAAAAACTAAAAGAAATAAATTGTCCTTTACTAACCTCAACATAATTACAGGGGAAGATACCAACTAATCCTCGTAACTCGCCCTCAAACCAATTCTTGTCTATCGAACGTCGAATAAAGAGAATATCACCCTTGTTGAAAGTTAACTCCCTGAAACGAAATTTTTAATAAATTTTCCTCATGAAGAAGTTTTATCAACATCATCTTGACTTTACACTGCAATACAACAATAATAAAATAAATATGGTATCAATCGTAAAGCTATATCTACATATTGTAAAACTAGTATAGGCTATATATAATTGTGTTCATAGTCACAATTAGAGACTAAGAAACTACTTGACTACTATATCTTTTAGTCAAACGGCAGCTCAGTATATTTCAAATGTAAATAAAGAATATACTCCTAATGGTTCAAGGATTTTATATGAAACAGGCAGATACTTGGGCTAGCCTATTACATACGCCAAAGCCAAGAGAAAAAATAAAATGGTAAACAGTTTTATAGACACCTAATGTATCTAACATGGACTTGCTTTGTCTCTCTCCCAGAAATGGTATTTTATTTATGGATCATGAGAAAAGTAAAATGAATAAAGTTGTTACTCTTCTGGTATAAAATAAAACACAATTCATTACTTGCGCATGACAAAAGTATTCTCTTAACAATCTTTTAGAACCAGTACTGTATTTTAAATGATGAAATACATAATATCTTATCCTAAATATAAACCATGTCATATGACTAAAGTGTGCACTGAGGCAGAATTGAAGAAGAGGATAGTGAGTGACAAGTACATTTTAATGGGTTCTCCTACTTGCTCTAAATGCTAAGATGCACTATATATTAACTAGCATCCTTTGCTACTACTCAAAATCTTCATGTGCAACTAAATATTTTATATAAAAAAGAACAGTCCTACTCTAAAAAATATTTAATAAAACACAATTACATCTTATGTTTCAGACACTGCATAGAATATAAAGAAGCTACTGCTGTCCCTTTTAATTATGATATATTCAGTACCGACTCTGGGGGTCAAGTTATTATAACCTTACAAAACCTTTACCTTTTATTTTGTGCTGTAAAATTGTATAAGGCCTTCGCCACTTGCTTAGGCTCGGGTGTTCGACCTCCCCGAAGTGTTCCCAAACCCCCTTCGTCATCATAACGATTCAAAGGAATAGGTGATTTCTGCAGGGGCCTGGAGTGAGAAACACATACCTACTCAGTACATGGTATGGGTTATGATAAAGTCAACTGGATTTCTTGAAATATAGATGGATCCAATTTTTAATGGCTATCAATATGACAAGTTTTAACTGCTCAAGGAAAGTACGTGTTTCTTTAGACATGCATCTTGAAGTTTCATTGCTTACATAATAAAACCTGGTTTACAAAAGGTCAATTAAAAGAATAATATTAAAAATGACGTAGAGAACATGTTTTAATGTTCATGAAATGCACATTTCTGCAGGCAAGCATCTTGTAAGTTTAATATAGATCTGTTAAATCCTAGGTTACTAAAAGTCAACGAAACTTAAATATAATTTAAGATTTTTCAAAAGAAACGTTAAAATAAGATATTATATGCTTCATTTACAGACTCTAAAATGTTAGTACTGAGTGTTAGTAAATTAAATTATAATGCACACAACTAGTTTATGTAAAAAAACAAAATATAGTGAATAATAAACACATACCTTCATGCATCTTCACTTCATGCTACTGAACATGTATATAGCAAATATTATGAGTTAGCTCTAATTTAGATTAGTCACTATAACACTAATTTAAAAGAGCTTTCAGAGTTTCTATTGTGGAAACCCGTGTGTCCGTCTAATAACTGGAGTGTATATACAATATTTAACATTAACTATACAGGACAGTTGGCGCTGTTGTGCTATTATCTACATTACCCAAAAGCCTATTCTTATCATTTATCATCTCCCCCTTTTTTATTATTTCTTTTTTACAGTGCTTCACATAATTTAGAACTTGGTAATGACCCTCCATCCTTTTCACGTCTTTTCATAATCACTGTCACTTAGACATAAATTTCTTCCGATATATACATAGATACTTCGTCAGAATCATACGAAACAGACTTCATTAAGTTTCTATCACATTTTCTTATTTCTTTATCAATCTGGACCTCTAGATCTCGCGAGGTGGCTTGGGGATGGTTGTGTTTGGTTCGGACCAGGGAGAAGACGGAGGTGAAGAGACGGGAGACAACTTTGAGGGTGGACAGGTAACGGCGCCGCGCCTGAGGGGAACTGCAAGACGAGGGCCCGATCAGACTGACTTCCATTCTTCATTTCATGCGACCATACAACACCACAAACACATAGGATGAGTATGGGAACTGGGTAAGGACAGGAGAAGGAGGCCAAAAGGATATGTAAAAGGAACTACCTAAAAGGATCTAAATTAAATTTCTGTCAATGGCTTTGCAAATAACAAACGCAATTGTTATGTGATGAAGGTGTCTTTTCATGGAAAGGTGAGGGGAATATAGAAACAATACTACGTTGTGTTTGTGGAGGAGAGAAAAGGATATATGAAAGCTGTTATGGAACACATTAATGTGTTTAAGAGAGAAAAGAGGGCGTCAGATGATGGTACTAGAAACACAGGTGGAGTAACATTTTGTTAGGTACTAAAAAATAAAAATAACGGTAAATTGTAGAACAATGCAAAACCTGCGCAGTTTTAGAAAAATGTTCACACTTGGTTAAAGTCATATATATTGAAATATTGCATATCGTAAAAGATGCTTAAAAAAGAATATGCGAATGAATGAAAATATGGAATAAGTCAAAAATATTAATTCTAATAATATAAAGTTAGATATCCAGTGTTGAAAATTGTGTATGTACAGATACATTGTAAAACGGATAAGAACCCTGAGATTAAAAGAACAATGATAAATTGTGAAGAAAATGTAAAAGAATTTGTGAGTCGTTGAGTTTTCATGAATGACTTGAATATGCAAGGGCAGGACAAAAAGAAATTTAGAAAGGTGAAAATATAAAATCCTAAAAAAAAATGAGAAACAGAATTTTAAAAAAAAGCAGAGTTCTCTTCATTAAAATTAACAAAACAATTTATATTAACAAAGTTTATATTCAAAATAATTTGAAGCAAAAGAATGTTATTAAGAAATATTAATAGAACTGAATATTTCAGTATTAGAAAGAAAATTCTGAAGTCTTACGCTGAAAATAAAAAAGAAAATAAATAAAAAAAACTAATATAAAAATATCTCAAGCAAAAATTGGGGCTTCTAATTTACAATACTTATCTATGTAACTTACTGAGAGTGCAAAAGTAACTGTCCTTTAATACAGGGGACGTCTACTTTATAGGTGTGTGTGTGTGTGTGTGCAACGTATAGCATTCGGTGGCATTTAAGACAAAATATAAAAAAAACAAGAAACAAAAAAAAAGGATCTACAACTGAGTTACTCAGGCTGGCTTGCACAACTACTATCACCTAGGATAAGGAGGAGGAGAGATGGCATCAGTAGTAGTAGTAGTAGTAGTAGTAGTAGTAGTAGTAGTAGTAGTAGTAGTAGTAGTTACTGTCATATTAGGAAACAAGGAAGCAGCAAAAAAGCTTTTAAAGAGAATTGGTATTTGCACCACAAAATATCTGTTGATCGATTTCCATACGGATAGCACAATAAAGCATGCTAAATTATTTAATATTATGGCAACACTATTATTGCTGTTTTAATTACAGACGATAAAAATGTTGCATCATAGCTTCATCAAAGACATATTAGTCGTATGTATAATTAATTATGTTTTTAACTCGTAGTGTCATCATTGGCAAGCAATTGTGCATATAAGGAAATCTTTATCTATTTCTTTAGATTTTATATTATAGCTTCATTACAGACAAGTGATTGTCATTCTAGCATCTCTCTCTCTCTCTCTCTCTCTCTCTCTCTCTCTCTCTCTCTCTCTCTCTCTCTCTCTCTCTCTCTCTCTCTCTTAATTATAACAAACACAAATGCAAGCAGTATTCACAAATATATTTATAGTAGTTCTTAAGTCTCTCTCGCTGGGCATGCGCTGTTCATAAACACTTCAATTACTCTTCTTGTTATTTACAAGTAATTTCTTAAAGCTTGAATTGCGTGCACTCAGTGTATGGTATAATACGCCACCAACTCTGTGACCAGTTATTTGTTTTTACAAATATATTTTCGTGTTTCTTCATAAATAACATAAATCAAGTCCATAAAAAAATTAACTATTACATGAATATGAAAAACAACAACTAAATAAATTTCTATACTAGTCTCGTCACCTACGGAAAAAAAAAAAAAAAAAAAAAAAAAAAAGGAGGATGAAACAAATTTGTTTGATTGCCGAGCTATGTGTCACTACGGATCCCCTTTATGGGGGTGGACACAGGTTGGAACCGGGAAATTACGGTTGGATATCTTTACTAGCGCCTCGTGGTGGGCAATATCGCGGGTCTGTCACCTCCCGAGTTGTGTGTTCTAACCACTGCATTACTGCGGTTCTTCACCATGTAATATATAAATACACACATTCCGATCGTACACAAATCCACTTGATAAAAACGAGATGTGGTTGCCATTTACCCTTGGGAAAGTATTAGGATCCATCCCAGAAAAGGCACCTAAAGTCATTTTTAGGTGCTTAATCAAAGACTGAGGCAAAAGGCAAGAGCTTAATGTTAGGAAAGGCTTGGTTAGGTTAGTGTGTTAGGCTAACCTAACCTGATCGAACAGTAGCTTTTGTATTAAACAGGTTTTTCATTATTTAATTCCTTGCAAAGTTCCTCATTTGGAATTGAGATTGAACGCAGGTGCTCCGTCTGGGATTGATCCAAATATTTTATCAATAACACTTTCAGAAGTTAAGTTGTGTCATAAAATAATGTAAGTGAAGGTTATACAGCTAACATATAATGTGGAATTACTGAGTGTGAATTTCAATTTACATGCAAAAGCATGATTAAATTTCATGCACAGACTTTTTATTATACAAAATGGATATGTTATGTGTACATCCCTTCACAGGCATGCACATACATCTACTCTTGATGGAGAGGGAGATGTAAATAAAAAAAATCACTCAACCTTAAGTACTATTTCTATATTACTAAACATATGCAAAAGCAAAAGTGCATATTCATCACTCTCGTCAATAATGCATTAACAGAAGTTTCACCTTGACGCATGCACGTGGCGGCTCACAAAGTCATGTTATTGTTGATAAAGTTAGAGAAAGCAGCTTTACCTATCTTTGAAAATGATAAAAAAAAAAAGCTGGTAATTTGCTCTTGTTCTTTTTACATTAAAAATGATGAATGAATTCAGAAATCACAACGGCAACTGAATAAATAGAAAAAATTAAAATAAATGACACATTTAATCGTGGCAATAATATTATTTTTGTCTATTTAATAGATATTATATATTATTTTAACTTAAAAGTGAACATTAATAATAATAATAATAATAATAATAATAATAATAATAATAATAATAATAATAATAATAATAATAATAATAATAATAGAAACATTTAATTTCAAATTGAGATACATCAGAAGCATTAAAAGAAGCTCAACCTCTTGCTTCACTTAATTGTTCAACCCTAAGTTGAATTAAAAAACAGCTTTTTAAGTTGACTGCATTAGCTTCTAGCAGGCATGCACAGAGTTAAATACATATATGAACTACTAGTCACAAGGTAATTCTCACACTACACTACATCACTATTCAAAGCAAGTTATCTAAGCAATGCAACTACTCTTTTTTTTTTTACTACAAAATCACAATGGCTAAAGGTGGTTTAGTATAAATCACAGTCAACCGATTTTATGTTCAGAGCAACAGTTATGTTGATTTTTATTATTAACAAGACAATACTTTCATCTGGTATATCACGGAGAGTAATGTATGCTACCATAATGACAAGTATGTGCTCTGTGAAGAGTACTTTATATATATATATATATATATATATATATATATATATATATATATATATATATATATATATATATATATATATATATATATATATATATATATATATATATATTATATAAGACTATCCATTAGACACTCAAGAAAATTGTCCACTGTGAATGGCCACCTTCAGTCACTTCAAACCAACAATCAGGTCTTATAAAAAAGAAAAGAAAAGAAAAGCTTTGGAGTAATAATGTGAAAAAAAAAGAAATCTCTCTCTCTCTCTCTCTCTCTCTCTCTCTCTCCCCACTCACGTAAAATTGTCTGTATGTCTCCTGCGCTCGATGTCCTCAAGCTCCGCAAGGTACTTCTTACGACGCTCATTCTCGTAAACCTTCTTCATGTGCTCCTCCTGACGGCGGGCCAGTTCCTCCTCGGGGATCGCCTCCTTCTGTTCTATCCTGACGGGAGTACGATAGTGGATGTTCACCTCCCCTGATTCATACTTGTAAGGCGACTCTGAAAACATTTTCACACTATTATGACTGAGTTTTCTTTCATTGGTACGCTTTCCTACGCGTCGCTTGTTTACACTAATACACCTTTACAATGAACAATTTAATATAGGGTATCAAATTTAAAAATGTTCATAAGAATATATCAACACACTAAAATAACTTTTGCAATGAAATATATACGATAACACAAAATGTAAAGAAAAAAAACTAATTTACGAAGGTTTTACTTACTTGACTTCCCTAATATTACCAGACATGTAAATAAAAAAAAAAGTCATGTTAGTTACTTTAAAGAAAGAGTGCAAAGCTGTTAATTGGATTTACCCAAAGACTTGAGTGTGCAAGACGGAAAGTGAAAAGAAAGAGAGAAAAAAATTGACAATACGCATCACCTCTGATTAACGACATTTTAAAGATGTTAGAAATAAATGATCCTTCGCTGATAGTCGA
>JAXCGZ010008324.1:30000-41750 GCA_037179515.1 Halocaridina rubra
TCAAGAAAAAACAATATCCAGGGCCCACATGGAGCAAAGGTATTTGCAATTAGCTGCAAAACAGATGGTCATATTAGTCATTATGAAGACTTTATGAAGGTGTGTATACAGAGAGGATCTCTACATAAGAGGCAGATAGAATGAGAAAGCTTCTGATTCAGTGAATCTAGAAAAAATAAAAGATCTCACAGAACATATGACTCTGCTGTCCTCAGGGTTAGATAAAAGTGAGAATAGACTGATAATAAAAAAAGACATCTACAACAGAAAATAAGAGGGTATATCGATGTGCATTAAGAAATCGAAATTCTACAAAAATAATATACATAAAAGCATTGTGCATATACTTCATCAATGACATCCAGCATAATAACATCCAAAACCAATAAATATAAGTTTAAGCTATAAAATGAGTGTTTAACTTTCCATTATAGGTCTCGTACAGTAAGTTTTTAAATATTTAGTATATCTTTTATTTTAAATATGAAAAGCTATATCGACAAGATTATAAAGTTCACAATTTATCATCATGCAACTGACTACTTTATAAAATCCTTGTCACAATCTTAGGAAATAAAAAAAAACGGATGAAACAAAACATTCCTGTAAATTAGCTTTGTGAAGAATCGTGCAAATACATACCAGAAATGCTCTATGACTACAACTAATATCTAAAATCTTGGAAAAAGAAACAACTACTACATTTGCGATTTAGAAATTTTGGATAGTTGCCGAGAAACCAATATCCCAAAGAGAACTGAACCATCTATACTCCAAACCATAACATGAACATCTGAAGCACCTTTCCATGATACGGCCTTGCTGTTGTAGTTCTGGTCCTGTCCTGGACTTAAGGATCGGTAGGAGTAGGAATGATAGGGTTGCACAGGCTGTGAGTAAGCATGGGAATAGGAGGGTGGTCGAGAATAAGTATGGTACTCGACGTGTGAGGTATAAGTGCCTTTGGGATGATAACTGGAATGATGAGGACTGGAACGAAGGGTGCTGTAATTTTGGCTACTCGGATGAGATGTACTAGGAGTGCTAGTATGATTCATGGCACGAGTTAATCGACGAGGTCTCTCCAGTGATTGAGTCCAAGCTTGACCATATGGTTTTGATGGAGGACCATAGGATTCTGGTGGAACATAGCGAGATTTGGGACGATGAACATCAGCATTATAGCTAGATGAGGATGGTCGTGTTAGAGTAGCTGTTAATCCAGAGGGTGGCTGCAAAGAAGTTGAAGGAGAACATACTGGTTCAGGAACACGCAATGCTCGTTGCTTTTGCATATGCTGGGTATCCCCAGGTGAAGGAGTTGGTGTGGAGGTTAAGAGTGGTTGTGGATTACTTCGTCCAAGGCGCTGGGGCTTTTGAGGCCCTAAAAGTGGTGGTGGAGGTCTTGGGGGAACTAAGGTGGACATATGAGCTAGTTCACTGACTGATGGTGCAGATGTATACATCTGACCAATGATGGATACTCCCAATTTAGGATTAGCCTTTTGGCATTCAAAACGATCAATTGATGCTTCAACATTTCCTGTGTGCACACGACGCAGCACTGCTTTTTCTACAGAGTCTCTCCGGGCCAGTCTTTCAACAATTCCAGGATCCTGGAATGCTGGGGAACGTGAGGCAAGACTCTGCAAAGTGGTAGTCAGTTTAGATTTAGGCAGATACTCATCTTTAGTTGGCTGCCACCGCTCTGGACTTCGAGATCGTCTTGGCATTTCATACTTAGCTCTCATATACTGAACATTGCCAGCTTCCTGACCTCGGACTACTGTCCTACCTGTAGGTGTAACACGGGAAAGGATTCCATTCATATTAGGCAAGGAGCGAGCTCTCCTTCTTGCATCTTCAGGGCTTTCATATCTATCTTTTAAACGACTAACATCTCCAGTTTTCACATGATATAGATAGGATCGAGAGTGAGATGTGGGATTTCCTTGATCTTTTTTATCTTTCACAGAATCAGCAATATGTTGCACTGAAGAACCACTAACAGGATTAGCTTTATCATATATTTGCCAAACTTGTGCTGCAACATCTGCCTTGTCTGCCAAATTCACTGAAGACACAGATCTTTCTGGTAGATAATTAGGAGATAAAAGTTTGTTTTGGGATTGCTGTTTCAAACGTGATGGAAGGGTAGCATAATGAGGAACTTCATCGACATTCAAACGACTCCCTCTTGATGAATGCCGCTCTGAAGACTTTGAGTTACGACGAGCTCGCTTTTCAAAGAACTTCACCTTACCTGCAACATCCTTGTGAACAACTGTTCTTACAGACACTTCAGAATCACTTGTTTCTGCATCACTTACTTGCTCTGGTGGTAAACTCTGACTACGATTAGCTCTTCCTGGTTTTTGTACAACCAGTAGAAACTGATCACCGGAATTTAGTGAAGTAGGTTCAGATGAATCAGAGATATCTAGGGAATAGCAAGTTCTTGGAGAAGAACGTGAGAGGCTTTCAGGGCTTAATGATGTTGGCACATCACCTGGAACTGGCAGGCTATTTAATAAATCTGGGTTAGTTTCTAAACTACGACCAGATCTTTGCTCTAGTACCTTTTCTTGAAGTTCAATTGACAGTTGCTTAGATAACTGCCTACGCTGATCCTCAATCTGGTTAATACTACCAGAGCTCTTTGTAGCTCTTGGAGGTGATGAATGTCTGGAAGGTGGACGCCTTGATGGTTCCGATGGTGTTCGCACATGGAGAGTATTGAGCTTATTTGCTATAGCTTGTCCTGTTTCAGCAACATTAACTCTGCAATCAGATACCTCGTGCCTACTAGTGCTTTTTATTTTATCACTACTTATTTGCTTTTTTTCTTTCCAAGATCGAATACTCTGCATTGAACCATATATTTCTGTAAGGTGGTCTCTGAAAGCATTAACTTGCTCTAAACTCAAGCTCGTCCATAATCCACGGGCTCTCATACTCGAATCTTTCCGGGGAAGACTCAGACTAGAACCGCGTCTACTGCCGCTACTTCGCTCAGGACTTTGGTACATCCGTGATAAATCTCGCACAGATGAACCTCGCCATAAACCGCGATATGTGTCCTTTGAATTTTCCAGCTCTTTCCTTCGTTTCTGAGTTACTTCTGAGCTGTTATCTGTCATTGATAAAAACTTTTCTTTCAGCTCAGGGACACTTACATCACGGCCTCTTAGCCTGCAGTCACCAGCCCATTTCTTATTTGGAGTTACTTTATAAAGAAATTCATGTTCATTTTGAGCTGTATTTAATTCTTTCAGCAAGACATTATATTCTATAGCTTTGCGTTCTTTTTCTCTCATGCTTTTCCACGTTTCAAAGTCAACTATTTCATGGGCACGATTGTCAGCAGCCGATAGTTCAACAACGCTAACAGAACGTTCAAGCCGATGGACACGGTCTAGTGAAGTGAAAAGGTGTCTTAACTGTGATATACGAGCATTACGAGGTGCAGCATTCCGAAGTTCCAATATATACTGTCGATAACGTTTGGGATGGGAATGTGGTGATGGTGTCAATACCTCCAAACTTTTGCTTCGTTTAGATTCTGCAGACCAAATTTCTGCTGGAATGTTTTTAAAACTACTGCTAACCTGACGCACAAGTTGTAAGGATCTCAAGGGTGAAGTGGTTCTTGGTGGACTTTTAGAGGAGCGTCCACTTACAGGCTCACCTTTCGTTAGGGCTTCCCATTTACTCCTTTTTTCATAAAATGAAGAAGAATATCGGGATCGTCGAGTAGGAGCAGAGTGAGGCCTAGGATGAGGTTCACACTTTCTTTTAAGACGATGATCATCATTAACATGCCTATCTAGAGTTGGTGATGGTGATAAATCAAGCATGCTAGAATACCCAGTCTCATTGCTTTGGGTTGTGTCAAAACTTTCACTCTGCTTGAGCTTTTTATCATCAGTAACTTCAAGAGATATATCTGAATATGGAGACTCACGATAACGACTATCTTTTCTACCAACAGGAGATCTTCGTGATGACACCTGAGGCTCTGGAGAACGGCAACTGCTTATTCTTCTTTTGCAAGGGACATCATTGCCATTGTTTCGATGGTGTACAGTATTATTATCAAAATGAATACTATGCTGAGAAGGTCGTTTTATCTTGTTCATACTGCTAACAGTGTGGCGTGTCACACTGTTACGACCACTTTCATTTGATGTATTGGACCATTTTCTTGGAACATCAGCACTAAGAGATCGAGTGTGTCCTCGATTTGAAACAGATGCAGCCTCTTGAATGCACTGTCGATGTGATGCCTTATTACTAAAAGATTCTCTGTGGACAAGTTTACTTGCGATCTTATCATATTTATCAGGTAGCCTATTTGGTGATAAAGCTTTTGTTGGTGATGGTGTTCTCCGAGGAGGGGAGTTTTCTCGATCTTTAATAGTGAAGCGAGATTCAGACACGGCACGTCGGCCTTTTAAAAAAGTTTCGCGAACTTCATTAGCTTGCTTAGCTACTGATGAAGATCTGCCTAAGGAATTGGATCTTACAGGAGAATTACCAAGCTTTTCACGAGAACGTGCGACCTTTTCTCGATGCCATGAGGAATACAATGCTCGAGTTTCTCTGACGCGCTCTGCAGATGTGGAGCGAGGTGATGGCACTGGTGGTCGATCTTTGTTGGCTTTCAAGAGAGATGGATGCCATTTTGATGATATTCGACGAGGAGGAGATGGGGCTATTACAACTCTCGATGGAACCATTCTCTTTTTCTCCCCAAAAGTAGGGACTGGCGGCTTTGGTGGGGGTGACATAGCTCTGGATATAATGTAGGATGGTCTGAGATCAGAAAGAGATGGGTGATGAAGACCCAAATCCAGATCTGAATACACAACGTAGAACTCGTCTGTAAAGTAATACAGGGGAAGTGATTTTAATGTAATCTACATTATATATACTGTTAAGCATGCTGTGATTCTTCTACACTGCCGTGTTTTCATGACCCAAAGCTTGATACCCAATGAATGGTGGCGTTTGAGTTCAGAGTAATATCTGTGAAGTTGCATTTTCTTGAAAATTATTTGCATACGAACTGTGATGAGGTACCATAGCTTGAAGGAAGCTTGATGGCGAAGATGTCTTTCCCTGTGTGCTGCATTTCAATTTCTACAAGCATATCGCAGTGCGCCTTTGTAAATCATCTTAAAATATACTCCGTCGTGCACAACGATATACTGGTGCAACTCTCAACGATCCAGGAGACGAGTGCTTATATACAAATGTCTCCTTCAGTTGAATTCCGCTTCTGAAGATACGGGTGCATGCTCCTGAGCGAATAAAGTGATGAATGGGGAAGGCAGTGCAAAAAAAAAAAAAATAGTGAAGCTGCTAAAACAACGATTATGGGGTATGTGAAGATAATGATAGAAGTTTTTCAACAAGGACTAAGAAGGATAACTGGCAAAATATGGAATACAGGGTAGGTATGGATGAAGAGAGTACACTTACAAACTGTCATAGCCAATAATGAGAGAATATTTGACGTACCATGCATCTGAATCAATGAATAATCTGAAAGAAAGTCCCTAAATTTTATGCATTACTTGATACTATTTTCTACTCCCCAGTAGAAAAATATCATGACAATATGAAAGGATATCTCAACAAGACTACAATACAACCAACACCAATGAAAAGGAATGCAATAGAGATTTAAACAATAAAACCTTCTTTAGCACGATGCACTGTATCTGTTAAGACTGATCCACCCATGCAATGTAATACCAACATACTACAATTCCTTACAACCACAGCAAAAGTAATAATTATGCATTATCAAGAAAGGCAAATTATGATATACTGTATAAGCATTTAAGTCTTTATATCACAACAATATTCTTGCAATAGCAATTTATGGTAATGAGTAATAACAAATACTTTACATAAACAATTACTAGAAACATTCATTAACGAGGATCATCACTCAAATGTTACTATAGTACTATTGGAATAAGCTAAAACTTGATTTAATGTAATAACATATTTTGCATGCTTTAATTAATTAGTGTTCTATTCTGCATATCATATAGTGCAAAACAATTACAACAAACATTTGGTGATTATCCTTACTTATAAACCTACTATAATGTCAATACTATCATATAAAAAATATTAATAAACTGTAAACAAAACACAAATAGATCTAAAGAAGCTTTATACAAGACAATACCTTTTGGCCTCTGTGGAGGAACTTTTTGTAAGCCAGTCAAAGGAATATCACCACCACGCTGAATCTAAAATAAATAGGATAAAATCACTAATAAATCTTGTTCTAAGTAATCAGAGGTAACACACATAGAGAAAAAAAATGACAGATTGCAACACGAATACAATATATAGGGAAATTCTATCTGAAGTTCACTGTCATTATTAGAAATGATATTTTCCCGCCTACTACTAAGACATTTCTTTCTTTCCTTCTCTCAGAGTGGGTGACAATAAGATCCCCTCCATGTTTCCCAAGTGGGTTGTAAAACTTAGGGTCCCAAATAGGGTGGAGCGAGGGGACTAAGAATCCATCCCTTTGTACTTATTCCCGTAGTGAGTTAGGTCTCTGCTTTGATTTAGCCACCTCCCTATGTAGGTGATAATGACCCCTGTATATATATATATATATATATATATATATATATATATATATATATATATATATATATATATATATATATATATATATATATATATATATATATATATATATATATTAAAGAGTTATAACGAAGAAGAATAAGCCCCTATATGACATATATTTCTGTTCATATCTTCATATATTGCATAGCTTTTTAAAATTACTCAATCTAAAAAAGATATGATAATAATAATAACAATAATAACAATAATAATAATAATAATAATAATAATAATAATAATAATAATATAAAATAATAATAACAATAATAAAAATAATAATAAAAATAATAATAATAATAATAATAATAATAATAATAATAATAATAATAATAATAATAATAATATTAATAATAATAATAATTATAACAATAATAATCATTATTATCATCATCATCATCATCATCATAATAAGAATATAATAATAATAAATTACTATTATTATTATTATTATTATTATTATTATTATTATTATTTGTATTATTTAATAATAATAATAATAATAATAATAATAATAATAATAATAATAATAATAATAATAATAATAATAACAATAATAATAATAATAATAATAATAATAATAAATTATTATTATTATTATTATTATATTATTATTATTATTATTATTATTATTATTTTATTATTATTATTAAATAATAATAATAATAATAATAATAATAATAATAATAATAATAATAATATTATTATTATTATTATTATTATTATTATTATTATTATTATTATTATAAATTTTGCAACAATAAAATTTAACTGAAAGTGAAAAGACTGACCTGTCTATAAACTTGACTGGTTTTTCTTGGGTCGGGGATCTGACGCCGAGCTTCCTCGCGTTTTTTGAAGACTAATGTACTGTCACTTTCGTATCCTGATTCTTTCAGAGCACTTAAAGTAAAAAATAAGGGGTGATCGAAATCCGCAGATGCACCTAACGACACAATTACCCATTGCTGAGCAAACACAATAGAGAATCAAGACCACTAAAATGACGACAACAGTTTGACGTTAGAAAAATAAAAAGATCTACAAATACGCAGTAAGAGTTCATCGCTTCTTATTTTTTCCCCACAGAAAATAATGACGGATGAAATAAGCAATATTAAAAGAGAAAGACAAAGATGACAGACACTCATTTAAGCCCAGAAAGTAAGCAACAATTATATGTAGTGCCCCAACTCACAATGAAATTTATTATTGAATATGAAAAGTTGTTTCATACATTAACTTGTTTTTACATAATGTCATGCCGTCTACTCTTAATACTTACTGGGTCATTGACATCTTCTGGGACCCCAACCTATGATTAGCGGAGACGGCTGGGGGCTCCTGAGATTTTGCCTGAGAAATAAAAAAAAGAAGGATTATTGTAAGAACTATTCATGGTTTGAGGACCATCAAACTCGCGTGTGGTGACACCAGATATCCACCCTTTTAGAAGCATCGCACACGCAGTGGGTTAAGATCAAATGGATTAAAATAAACTTAAGAAATGAGGGGATTTAGGCTTTGTACATTATGTTCATATATTTAAAGCATTTACACAAAGAAGCTGAGAAGAGATTTTTCTTTCTAATTTACAAAATGTACATCGAAGAAGCAAATAAAAAGTCTCTGAATGACCACAAACTGTAGCCAAACGGGGCCTTTCAGATTAGCCTCAGCTGTATATATTACTTAATTCTAAAAAAAAACATTAAGCATGAGTCCTTACATTAAACATAGCTCTGTATTATGCATGCGAAAGCGTTAAAAGTTATGCAGCAAGAGGCCCACCATAGAAATATTATAGGAAAGAGGAACGACTTGAATGAATTCTTCTGTTATATTGACAAATAATTCGAATTCACAGATTTAATATTCTTGTTTAATATCTTAAATATCGATTAATACAAAAAACTGAAGCATATCCTGACTATTGATGATGAAGATAAATTCTACGATTCCAATGAGCAAATATTTTTTTTAGTGTTTATTATTCAATGTCAGACTGATATCATGTGACCAGACATGAATCAGTTTATATATTAATTTTCCATAACTTTTAAAAAGTACGTGATATTCTCAAGATTTTAACTGATTTAGGATACTTTTGTCATTCAGTATTTTTTTTTTTAATGGTTATCTATGAACAGTGTAGTTCTGACTGCAGCACAGAATCTAGGGCACTAGGCTATTATTGACCCGATGACTTCGGCAGTACCTGAATTTATAATCAAAAATTGTTCACAGAAGATTAACCAAGAGCTGGACACAGTATTAAATCCTGTGCTCTGACAGAATAAAAGCCTATTTAAGTTACCATTTCTATATGAGTAAAAATTAGTTCTCAAGACCCAAAAGAATAGACTTTCGTGTTAGAAAGAAAAATTTAAGAGAAGGAAGAAAGGCTTTTAGGTCGCATCTGTCGACGAGTCTTTCGACAGAGTGTAAAAGAGAGACAGATAAAGAGTGAAAGAGAGAAAGAGAGAATTTTACAAAACATTGTGATACTGATAAAACCAACCTCGCCTTTTAGATCTGCTTCCGGATGCTGAGGGATGTCCATGAAAGAAAAGAAGAAAAAAATATTCGTGTAAGCAGCAAATGATGGCAAAACGGACAAAAACGTGAGTGAAACAATAAACAGGTAAAAATCGTCCATTATAGGAGATTTTAATTGGTCAAAAAGTGCTCAAACACGTCTTTCATAATGAAGGTGTAGTTAAAACTGGAACACAACTATAGTAGTATTTACTGTACTGTTACTATATATCAAGCTGAAATGCATGTTTGTCACGAGGAGGGAGAGTTAGTTTTTTCTTTTCCATAAAATGTGGATAATGCCATTTTATCAAATTATATAATTATACAGTGAATTACCGGCTGCTGATAATCACTACTAAAGAAAGTCATTTCTGAATAAAAGTACGAAATAAAACATATTAAGTAACCTCAACGTGACAAACTTTGGTGCACAAAATCTAATATAATACTGCATCATGCGTGCTCATCAAATAAATCATTATCATAGCTTTGGCCTCAAAGCATCTACTTCACAAAAATTAGTATTACATAAGAAAAACACATACACAGGCCTTGCTGATTGGCCTTCAAGATGGGAACATAAACTAAAAAGATATTATTTGTTATTTTAAATGTCTCATTTCTAAGAATATCTTTTAATGTCACTGAAATAAATAAGAAATATAATCCCTTTTCAAAAATTCATGACAAAATCTTCCCATCCTTTCGGGAGGGATATCAGCATTTACTAAGAGTACACATTTACAATTACAGTTCACTTACTGATAGTAAGAGAAAATGACACATAAAATACTCACTTTACTCGGTCTCTTCTATGAGCCAATCCAGGCAAAGTGAGAAAGATAAATATAAAGTGATTCTCTGGATCTTGTAAAAAAAAAAAAAAGTGTAGCTCCAAGGGTGCTCTGGGGCTATTCATTTTTACAAGGCAAGTCACCTGATCTAGCCTACTCTAACCTAATACTTTAAGGAATTATTTAACTTCATGTGAGAGTCTTGTGTTACTCATTTTTACAAGATCCGATACCATTTGTTTGTGTATTTTCACTTATCAATAAAAAAAAATGATATTCTATCAAAAATCCATCCGAGCTTATCCCAAGAGGGCAGCGATCTACAGTTAAAGCCTCATAGGAGAATATCTAGGACTGGCAGTAATTTACGATCAAAACCTAACATTGCATTACGTGAAGTGGGCAGAACTTCATAGTCTAAACTTCAAATGAGGTTTTTAAAACTGGCAGCACTTTTTGTCAAAACTTCATATGGGGACATCCTAAACTGGCAATAATTAACAGTCAAAACCTCATAGAGGGTTTCTGAGGCATGCAGTAATTCGTAGTCAAAATCTTACACATGTTTATCCGAAATAGGCAGTAAATTAGAGTTAAAACCTAACATGAGAATATCCACAAATGCCAGTAAATTACAAGCAAAAATTTCAATGAGTTTTTCTGACAACTGGCGTTATTTTTAGTTAAAACCTAAGTTGGCCGTAAATAATAGTCATAATCTCATATGGATATATACAAAACTGGCAGGAAGTTACAGTCAAAATGTCATACAAGTTTATGTAAATTGGAAGTGATTTACAGTCAAAACCTCCTATGAGCTTATAATATCCTGAGAGAAAAAGTCACACGAGATTATCCAAAAACTATTGAAGCAGCAGTTATTAATCAAAACCTAACATGATGTTATCCAAACCTAGAAGGAATTATAAGTCCAAACTCACATGAGGTTATCAAACTATCAGTATTTCAAAACCAAACTCATATGAGGTTATCGATAATTGACAGTAAAAACCCCATATGAGGTTACGTAAAACTAGAAGAAAATAATGGGTAAAACCCCATATAAGGTTTTTCAATTGTAGAGCTACTTGATAGTCGATATATCACATGAGGTAAGTTGACTGAAAGTGGTTAGAGAGAAATATCACAAACAAATAACCACACATTAAAACTGGAAAATACAGCTTTGAAAGGTGTCACATCTTACAAGGAAAAATTGTATAATCAACACACATGAAATTGGAAGACCGGGCTTTGATTATTTTCAACTTTTGATAAGAAGGCATATATCATATACATACATAAATTCACACCATACTAGAATACTACTAGTTGAGGTACGAAGTGAAATTATGAGTGATAAAAAAGTTCTGTGTCTTACGTAGTAAAATGACAATAATACTGCATTACATCAATGTAAAAGTAAGCTAGTATTCTTATAATAATAATAATAATAATAATAATAATAATAATAATAATAATAATAATAATAATAATAATAATAATAATAATAATATGAAAAAAAATCATCAATAATCCGTCATGCGAACTGGTCCAGGGGCCGTCTTTTTGAAGGTTGAAAAAGAGAGACCTGTCTTTCATTAAAACTTTGAAGGTGCGTCTTTCAATGCCTAACTCCTCAGATAAAGTATCCCTGATCATTAGAAGTTTCCAAAATATATTTCAGATATCATAACTTCCTTAAAATCAGCTGAAATATTTCAAAATTTTACTTTTTAATTCTTTATATTG